>PVIA01008553.1:0-70496 GCA_004024845.1 Tonatia bakeri | reverse complement strand
GGAAGAGCCGGGAAGAGAAACCAACAGTACAGCAAAATAAGCAAGATGCAAGTCAGACCTTCTAACTCAGTGTCAGAAGTGACATCTTATGCATCTTATGCATCTAGCTGTCTTCTCTTCATTAGAGGCAAGTCACTGTGACCAGGCCACAAGCAAAGAGAGGGGATAACACAAGGCCATGGTCACCAGATACGCACCAGCATCACTGGGAGCCACGTCAGAAGTTGTCACCACGCTAGAGCGACAGAGAGTATTCCACGGCCACACATCTACATCACCTTTGTCAGAAATGTGATAGTTTCTTTGGGAATAGCCTTTGGGGCAGCCTTTATCAGAAATGACGCTGATAGTTTTATCTCCGTCCACTCGTCTCCAGGTCTTTTTCTCAGTTAAATCTGCAGTCAGAGTGGGTGACAGCCTCTTTGTTCTTAACTTTTTCTCTTCCTCGATGTTTTCTTCCTCGCCGACCTTGATAACACTTAGTAGTTTTTCAAGATCTGGCCTCAATATCATGGCTTTTAAGAAACTTATGTTAAACTTCAAGAAGCCAATGTTAACAGACTCATCGATTTCAGGAGGTATTATCTACGGATGAAAGAAAAGATAGCTAGGGTTCTTTTCCTTGAACCTCAGCGGAGACCTCAGTAGAGAAGCACTTTGAGAGGGTGTACACCCTCTCTGTAAACTCACTCCTAACCCGGTCCTGAAGATGAGACCCCAGGTGCTCTCTTATGTACATCTATCTTTCTTTAAAGCTCCCCCAGCCCAGTTTTATTGAGATGTAATTGACACGTAACATTGTGCAAGTCTCAGGTGTCCAGGATGATGATTCGATACACGTATATACTGTGAAATGATCACCACAATGTGGCCAGTTAATACCACCACCACCTTACATAGTTGTCTTTTGGTCTGTGTGAAATCTATTTTCTTAGCAACTTTCAAGCCTCCCATGCAGTATTATTAACTATAGTCTCCAGGTACATATTAGATCCTCAGAACTTACTTATCTTATAACTATACCCTTTGACCAATCTCTTCTTGTCAGCCCCCCAGCCCCTGGCAACCACCATTCTACTCTCTGTTTCTATGAGTTCAGTTTGTTTTCGATTCCACATGTAAGTGAGATCAGACAGTTTTTATCTTTCTCAGTCTGACTCATTTCACTACCGAATGCCATGTCTCTCCTGCAGGATAATGCCACTGCTTTTAATGAACTGGCTTATTTGCCATGCCCTGCTCCTTCTCTCCACATGGGGAGTCTTGTACTTCGAGGACTGCTCCAGCTTTTGTGGGGCAAGCAGGGATACTTCGCCCCCAATTGTACCCATCTTGGAGATGAACAGAGGTGAGGTCAAGCTCTAATTAATGCATAAGATATTTTGTTAGAAAACCTATGTTTTAAACCCATACTGAGGAAACAGTGTTTTGTTTATTATGTGAAACTTACTCAGATTCTTAAGAATCAGTCAGATCTTGTTATTGTCTTACTGTGGCTTAGATTTCTTATCTGCTCAAACTGAGGCCAGTTGGAATAATAATGAACCTCGTCAGCATTTTAATATCTGTTCTTTACATTTCCATGAATGTGTGTCAGTCTTGATTTGACCTTTAGATTCAGCAGTCCTATTCTGATGGGTAAAGTGTGTGTGTATTTATGTGTGTGTTCAAATGTCTCCTACCATATTAGCGCACCAAAAAAAAAAAATTAAAATAAGTAAGCTAAGTATTCAATAAAATAAGATAAAGAGAAACCATGAAAAAATACATGAGAGACATTCATATAGGGGAAAAAGAAGACAATACTATAAGCAAGAAACTTAAAATAGACTTGAATAATAAAATTAAATGTTTGGCAATAAAACTATATGATAATACTTATATGAATTTAGACCAGTGAATTTAGACACCTGGATTAAATGGTTAATTTAAGGAAACCATAATTGAGCACAATTACTCCAGACAGTTGATTAAATGTCAGTAACCAGAAAACAAAATTGAAACATTCTATTTCTAAATATCACCCTACACATAGTATTATTGATACATTTCTAACAAGCCTTTAAGGAACTGTTGATGTTAATGGTGAGACAATTTTAGGGCATAGGAACAGAACTAAAGTTCCATAAGTTATTTACTGCAGGTTATATTGCATGTATGCCAAAATCTAACACAAATGGAATACGTACAGAAGGAGACCAGAGGAAGGACCTCAGTGCAGGCCGTGAACAGCAGCTTGATGCTAGGATGCTATGCTTAACTGCCAGTGGCTAGAGGAGAACAGGAAGACTCTTTGGATTCTGGCTAAGGAGACCATTTTTTTAATTCAAATTTTGATTGCGATCATGAAAAAGAAGTGCTATATAATTATGTAAATAAAATTATTTTGGCAGTTAGTTTATTTTTTAAATGGAGATGTATACATTTAAGTCATTGCTGCCCATTCCCTCACATGAAAAATAAAATTTGTTATTAATCCACTTTGCATCTTACAATAGAGGGCGTCAACATGGACATTTCTATTTTATGAAAAATGGTAGCAGATTTGATGAAGTCAAAGAGAAAGTTCAGAAGCAGCAGCCTTGGAGAACTAATTAAAGTTTTACAAACATGAGTGAAGTAAGATTTCAAGTAGGAACATTAGCTTGAAGGAAGGCTTGGAGGATTAATTAAAATCTCACAAACTGGGTTAAGCATGACTTCAATTAGGAGTGAATAGCACAGATTACAAGGCTGTAGAAGGCGAGGGCTTTAGCTTAAGGGGTATTGAGAGAAAAGAGCCAGAAGGAACATTCAAACAAGGAACAAAGACCAGTTTGAGGCAGGGTTAAGTATTTCATGTAAAGGATTTAGTTTTAGTCCTGCCTATTCATTAAATGAAAAAGGGTGGATCAGGATGGAGCTGTTCATAATACATAAGGTGCATGGAAGGATCTGAGACTGGTGAGGGGCAGGTATTATGACTCTGATTAAGGTCAGGGTGAATGATTCGATCTGAGGCTATGACTGTCTTCCAAAAGAAATGGTAAAGGAAATGTGTTTCAGCTACTGCACCTCCTTCCTGAACACAGGAGGGTGTTGTTCAAAGACTTTTACCTGAAACTAACCAAGCAAATAGAGTTAGGAAAGTGACTTGGTTAAAATTTATGTGTCAACTTGGCTGGGGCATGGAGGGCCCAGATATTTGTCAGATGTTATTGAAGATGTTTTTAGGTGAAATTAGCATTGACGTCAGGGGATGCTGAGTCAAATAGATGCCCTCCAGAGTGTAGGTGGGCCTCATCCATTTAGTCAAAGGCCTGAATAGAACATGAGGTTAGCTTTCTCCTAAGGAAGAGAGGGTTATTTAGCAGAGGGCCTGCAGGCTTTACCTGCAACATCTGCTTTTTCTGGTTTGACAGCAAACAATCGTCAGATACAAACTGGAATATGGGTTTTTCTTCGTCTTCAGCCTGCTGGCTCACTCTACAGATTTTGGACTTGCCAGCCTCCATAATCACATGAGCCAATTTCTTATAATAAAACTCCTTATACATACACACATGCACACATGCACATCTTATAGGTTCTGTATTTTTTGGGAGAATGCTAATGTACAAAATAAACAAAAATTATTTATGATGTCAGAAGCTTGGATATAGCCAGTAAGGTTACTGGGGGGAAGGATTTCTTGTTTTTCTTGTCCATGCATGATGAAATGTAGGTCTAAAAATGGAAGGTGGTGCTAAAAATTATCACATTTTTTTCTGTGCAACATAATTTTGAGAAATTTTAAACATACAACACAGAGACATACATTGTTTATAGATCCATGTCTGTACTTTAAATGTCCAAAAGCATGCATGAGAATGATACATGCCAATCAGATAGTCCTGGAAATGGAAGAGAGGAGGAAATGAAGAAGAGTAAAATTTTCCTCATATGTATGACATTTCATTTATTTTCAAATAGGGAGATGTGAAAAGCAAATAATGAAAACTATTAAAAGTCTTTTTAATCTTATAGGTAGGTGCATAAATGGTAGTCATTGGTTTGTGTGCTTTTGAGGATGATTAAAATACCTTAAAATTAAAATATTAAGTAACTTGGAGAAGAAAGAAACCAGATGAAATATGGATTTGATTTTTTTCTTCTGAGAAACAGCTATGGAGGGGGACATTCGCTCATCAGCTATGAAGTACTCTTAGCTGTGCTAAGTGTTAGAGATATAGCCAACCAGCAAGACCAGCTTCCTGTACTCAGAAACTCAGTCTAGATAGTGAATCAGAGACACGTGATGAGAGAACTTTATAAACCAGAAGCTTCAGGCCATCAAGGACATCATTCTGCCTGACGGTAAGGACAGGGAAGACCTTATAGAAAAGTGATATCTGAGCATGAGTACTAAAAATGAATGAGAAATTCCAGTAGCCAAGGCTTACAAGGGCTTTCTTGGATATCAGTGAGTTCAGGGCAAAAAGTTATAATTTCACCAGCAGAATAAAATACAGATCACACAATAGTAATAATTAATCTTTTAGAAGTCCAAAACTTGGCAAAACTAGAATGAAACTGGTATTAAAAATAGAAAAAAAAAAAAGAGAAAAGTCAAGAGGCTGTCTAACAGGGGAGAAGGAATGCTTTCCTGCTGGGGTGCCAGAGCAGGGTCTGTCTGTTCACACTGCACAGAGAAGTCTAGCTGTACCAGAGAGCAAAGCCAGAGACTGGACCAATGGATAATGACAAAGAACAAAATCATTAAAGGAGAAGCAAAAATTACAAGAGAAAATACATTGAAACAGGGGAAGAGGAAATCAAAAGACAAATGGGGGCACTAACATTTTACAAGCAAAACCACATCAATGAGGGGGAAGCTGAAGTTGAACCCAAATGAACTCACTGCCAAATAAAGTGTCGAATGTTGTGGGGATCGGCACACGAGCTGTGGTACATCGACTTCCTGTACTGCATTCCTGTACTTCCTGTACTACTTCCTCTACTCCTGTATTACGAAGCAAACTACAGAAAGCTCTGTGAGCTCTCTGCACCGTAAAATAAATACCTATGGTGTAGCAGGAGACTCAATTATTTTCACACCATGATTATACTTTGTAAATAACACCATATAAGCAGGGAAAACCCTAGGATGCGCAGAGCCTAGACAGCCTATTTTCGTAAGTCCTCGTCTCGATAAATAATTTTATTTAAAATTGTATTCTAAAACTCATCAGACCATGTGATGTGTAGTGATCCACTGATGAAAATTTAGAATAATGGGTGAAGAGGAAGTTGTTACATGTTTGTAACTGTGTCATGGGTACATATGCAGATTCTTCATAGTGTCCAGATACCCCATCTCTTCCTGCTCAGGTCCAGGAACTACATATACCTTTGTGCTCTTCATGACCAAGTGCACCATTCTGGTTACTTTCCTATCTCCATTTGTGAGGAAAAGGCAGTGATGCTGTTTGTGACTGTTCACAATGCCCTGTGGTGGTGGTAGACCCCCCAGTAGCCCAGAGCCTTGTAAGGGTACTGGGTAAATAAATGTAATTCCAATATAAAAGTTAAAAGAAAAATATTAAAATAGCTAAACCTGCATTATGTTAATGGATACACAAACTAAATTAGATGTAAATTGTGACACTGATAACATAATATGGGGGGATAAAGTATGGAGTTTTATATGCAAATGAAGTTAAATTGTCATCAGCTTAAAATACACTTGTAACTATACGATGTTTTATGTGCACCCCAAGGCAATCATTGTTTTTTTACATTTTTCATTATTTTGTTTTCTTGCAAGGCTTTGACATTTTGGGCCACACAGTACCTACCCACATGCCCAGTGGAAAGCTTTTCAAAACCTGCAAATCAAGGACATTTCTTGGATTTCTCTCATGTTTGACATTAACAAAATGATAGATATTCAAGCTACATGATCCTACATGTTATATAGGGGAAACAATTCATTCATTCAGACTATATTCACTGTTCTAGAAATGATGGATACATCAGGGAAACATAATTCAAGTTCCTGTGCTCCTAGAACTTATATCTATGGGGAGAGATGGGCCATCAACATAAAATATTTTGGCATGCAGACGCTGCAGTGAGGGGCATTCAGGAACACATGTGGCTATTTTTGACTTGGGGTTTCTGATTGTGGGAAGTCTGATGAAATAACACAAGAGAAGCACAGAGGGTATGGGCCAAATCCCTCCTAATCCAAGGTCTCTGGCTCTTTGGAGGTCATTGAGAAGAAACTGGGCTGTTCGTGTTTCTCCACATAAAGAATATGCAGCTGCCCAGGAAGTCACCAGGCCACGAGAGTGAATTCTCTACCCAAAGATGGGACTGCCACTCAGTGGGGCACCTGATAGTGGATAATTAATGGGCTAATATTGCAGAGGGCTTTCTTTAAATCATATTAATTGAAATTTTCCAACATTTCTCCAAGTTTGAAATAGTACCATGAAGCACAGAGACATAAATCCTTGCTCTGATTTTAAGTAAATCAATGGTAAATGTATAAAGAGATTTCATTTCGCCCTGGCTGGTGTAGCTCAGTGGATTGAGCGCGGGCTGCGAACCAGGCATCGCAGGTTCGATTCCCAGTCAGGGCACATGCCTAGGTTGCAGGCCATGTCTCCCAGCAACTGTACATTGATGTTTCTCTCTCTCTCTCTCTCTCTCTCTCTCTCTCTCTCTCCCCCTCTCTCTCTCTCTCCCCCCTCCCTCCCTCCCTCCCTCCCTCCCCCCTTCCCTCTCTAAAAATAAATAAAATAAAATCTAAAAAAAAAGAGATTTCATTTCCCAAACTCACCGTTATACAGCAGGAGGAATTGGTGTCAGAGTTCTTTGATGTTCTGAGACCTGAAAACAAAAGGGAAATTTAAGAGTAAATAAATAAAGAGCAAAAACAACAGTTGCAGCAAAAACGTCCACTTTGCTCCCATTTTTAAACATCTCCGAAAGAAAACAAACACATTTACCTAAATTTAAGTCTTATTTATTGCTAGCTACTCATGGTATTATTCAAATATGCATCAGAATATATTGTGCTTTCTGTTGTACAAAGCATGGCTGAAGTAATAGAGCTGATTTTTAAAAAATATTAGAATGTATACAATTCATGCAGTGTTTACCTAACCCAAAACTGTTTTGCAACTGTTGTTTCTGAAATTCGGAATAATTTTAAACCTGCATTTTGGAAATCCCTCCAAGATCTGAACCAAATTTTAAAAATAAATAAATTCAGTAAATCATCAACAAAATGAAATATCAACCCACTGAATCAGAGAACATACTTGCTAATGATACATCTGATAAGGGTTAATATACAAAATTCATAAAGAACTTATACAACTCAACACCAAAAAAACCCCCATAACAGTCCAATTAAAAAATGAGTAAAAGACCTAAATAGAGTACATACAGATGGCCAACAGACGTATGAAAAGATGCTCAATGTCGCTAATCACCAGAGAAATCACAACGACAATGACATATCACCTTACACCTGACAGAATGGCTGCCTTCAGTAAATCCACAAACAAGTACTGGAGAGGATGTGGAGAAAAAGCAACCCTCATGAACTGTGGGTGGGAATGCAGACTGGTGTGGCCCCTGTAGAAAGCAATATGGAGATACCTCAAAACATTAAAATGAGCCCTGGCTGGGCAGCTCAATTGGTTAGAATATTGTCCCAATATGCCAGGGTTGCAGGTGCAATCCCTAGTCAAGGCATACATAAGAATCAACCAATGAATGCAGAGACAAGTGGAACAACACATCAATATTCTTCTCTCTCTCTCTCTTCTCCTCCCTTTCCCTCTCTCTCTCTCTAAAAATCAATAAATAAAAAAATTAAAAATGGAACTGCCTTATGACCAAGCATTTCCACTTCTGGGAATATATCTGAAGAAACCCACAACACTAATTCAAAAGAATATATGCATCCATATGTTCATTGCAGCATTATTTTTAATAGGCAAGATTTCGAAGCATCCCAACTGCCCATCAGTAGATGAGTGGATAAAAAAATTTGTGGCATGTTTGTACAATGGAATACTACTTGGCTGTGAAAAGAAGGAAATTTACCAGTTATGGCAGCATGGATGGACCTGGAGAGTATTATGCTAAGTGAAATAAGCCAGTCAGAGAAACATAAGTACCATATGATTTCACTTGTATGTGGAATGTAATAAACAAAATAAACTAAAAACAAAATAGAAACAGACTCACAGATACAGAGAACAAACTGACAGCTGTCAGAAGGGAGGGGATTTGGGAGGTTAGATGAAGAAAGTAAAGGGATTAAGCAAAAAAACCCAAACAAACCTTATAGACACACACAACAGTATGGTGATAACCAGAGGGAAAACCAGGTAGGGGAGGAAGAAGAGGATAAAGGGGAGATAAATGGTGATGGGAGAAGTGTTGCCTTTGGGTAGTAAACACACTATACAATACATAGATAATATATTACAGGCTTGTACACCTGAAATCTATGGAATTTTAGTAGCCAATGTACCCCAATAAACTCAATAAAATTAAAAAATAAATGCATGACAAGTTTCTCTTAACTTAGGAAGATGAACTTGACTTTGAGAAGCAGTTGAAAGTGATTTAGAATCAAATGGTTAAAGAGGTCAATGATCAAAATGAGTACCCACTCTTTGCACATTGCTCCCCTGGGGAGCAGCAGTAACGGTGAAGACGATAACAGTTTGTACTGTTCACTTCTATCAAATGCTTCCCAGAAGCAGACTCTGGGATAAACTGCATAGACATTATCTCATTTAACCCCTTTGATGAAACCTAAACTGGAAATTATTCTCATTATCCCTAGTCTGTTGCAGATGAAATTGAATTCCAAGGAGTCCATAGTGGCTGGAGTGAGTGAATGAATAAGTGACAAAGTAGAAGATAAGAGTATAGAGGGTAGCTACAGGAGTAAGAGGGGAAGGTTTTATACAACATTGTGGCTCATAGTAAGAATTTGGGCTTTTTGGCTTTTCCTCTGAATAGAAATGCAATCGTGACTTATGTTTCTAAGGAGATAAACTTGGCTACTAATTTGAGAACAGGCTTCAGGGACAACAGTGACAGAAGCAGGGATATTGTAAGACCTAATCATTGTGGGAGATGATAGTGGCTTCGATCAGAGTGATGGCAGTAGGGGTGAGGGAAAATGGGCGATTATACATATTTTGGAAATAGAGATGACAAAATTTGATGATGAACCTGCTGTAGACTTTGCAAGAAAATGAGGGATTAAAGATGACATCAAATATTTGGCACAAGCAATTAGAAGAATGAATTGGCATTAAATATGAAACAGTCCATGAAAGCCCATTTTTATTGGGGAGAAACTCCTCGGGAGCTTAATCTGGACATGTTGAGTCTGCCAAGGCTACTAGAGGTCCAAATGGACATGTCAAACAAGCAATTGGATATGCGTGACTGTAGTTCAGAGAAGCAGTCTGTGCTAAAATGTACAAAACTGTGAGTCCTCAGAATGGAGATTATGTTTTGAGTTTAGATGTTAAATAATGTGTCTGGGGCCCACGTAGTAGAGTTGTCTGACTGCGAAGCCCACAAACTGCTACTGTAATCCTAATTTTTTTATTTGCAAATCCACCTGCACTATTAAATCATCCATTCAACAAAAAATTGTTGGACCCTACTACGTGCTGGGAACTCTGCACGTTGCTGAGGACGGAGTGATTAAAAACAAGCTGCAAGTGATTCCTGTCTCAGAAAGTGTACAGTCCAGTTGACAGGCCAGTATTAGGCAGTCTGAGAAGATTGCCGCTTCCAGAGTCAAAAACTATTGCAGCCGCAGTGACTAAGGGGGCAGCAAAGAAGCGACTTTGGGCCGGCTGTTACATTTTGGAGTCAAGGTGGAAAGTTAAAATTCAACACTTGTTTTGATGGAATCAAAGAGATGGATTCCTATTTGTGAATTGCTTTTGGAAAACAACACAGTTACTATCAAATTTTATATTAACTATTAGCTTGCGTGAGAGGCCCAACAAGTAAGAACATCCACACTACTAGGTTAAAGTAAACACTTTTATACATGACAGGAGAACTTTCTGGATTAGTGCAGGGCCTTCGAGTCAGGCCAAAGCCTGTCTTCTCTTATGATCACTTTCCATTTGTGTCCTTCTTCCCTCCTACTCTCACCCCGGGACTCTTAAATTCACTTTCCCGGAGACACTAGTTTGTCATGTGACATCTCTGCCCGCTGAACAAGTGTTGGGATGTTATGTACTTGTGCAAGGTGGCTTTGCATCATGTCAAGTTGGCAATGCTAAATATATTTTCCAGAATTTCTTCCTGGCGTTCATTTGTTTAGAGTGTACATAGGCAGGTGAGATTCTTTGTACAATTCAGGGGCAGAAGCAAAGCAGTAGCCGATACTGTAGCTCCTACGATAGCCAGTTGTCTGCTGGCTCTCACTTCGTTGACGCAGAGCAGCAGAAGGGCTGCCACTGCCCCACCTCCTCAGGGTTCTCCTTCAGCTTCTCTGGCTGCTGAGTGTGTGTGTTTAGCTACATGGTTAAGGGCTAGACACATGCCATGGACATGCATGCCTTCGAGATCAAAGGCACGAAGAAGTGACACAAATCTCAATCCGTCTTTGTGGGCTGCAGCTCATGCTTGTGGACTTCAATATATTTTTAAATTTTAGAACAGCTTTAGATTTACAAAATTTTAGATTTACAGAATAGTCAGCGTTTCTATATACCTCATACGCAATCTTCCCTATTATTAACATCTTGCATTGATATGGTACATTCGTCACAAATAATAAATGTATATTGATGTTATATTATTGATTGAAAGTCATACTTTACTCAAATTTCTTCACTCCCCCCCCCAACGTTTTCTTTTTGTTTCATGATCCCATCCAGAATATACTTAATAGTCAAAACTACTTAGGCTCCTCTTAGCTGTAACAGTAGTTCAGGTTTTTCTTGTGTTTGATAACTTTGACAGTTTTGAGGATTACTGGTCTGGTGTTTTGTAGAATGTTCTTCTATTGGTGTTTCTATGACATTCTTCTCATGATTATACTGGAGGAATGCAGTTCTGGGAGGAAAAGCACAGGGATAAAGTACCGTTCTCATCACATAATGTCAAAGACACGTACCATCAGTGTGACTTATCACTGTTATTAGCTTTGATAATCTGGTTTGAGGTAGTATTTGTTAGGTTTATCCATGGTAAAGTTGCTTTTTTTTCTTCTTCTTTCTGTACTGTGGGGTTTATTTTGCTTTTTTTAGTGGAAGAAAGACACTATGCTCAGCTCATGCTTATGCGTGGGGAATAGTGCTCCACCTTCTTAAGAGCAGTGCAGCTTCCTCCAGTACTTGGAATCCTTCTGCATGAGAGATTTGTCTGTTCTCCCCTTTTCACTTATTTGCGTTCCTCAGTCACTTACTTGCCTCAGCATGGACTCATGAATATTTATTTTATGCTTTGGGTTATAATCTAATATTACTTTATTTTGTTGTTCAAATGGTTTCAGTGTTGGCTACTAGGAGCTCTTTCAGTTGGCTCCTACATCTCTTTGACATAATCCTACCTAGTGATTTTGTTTTTAGCACTTTCTTGCTTTCTGGCACTATGAAATGCTTCAGTCTCATAGCATATACTTCTTGTCCCACTCCTAGAAGCAGCCATTTCTCCCAGGAGTTCTGGTTCCTTTTATGAGACAATGGTATTAGAAACCAAGATCTGGACACTAGGTGTCCTCATTGTTATGGGGGTGTTTTTGCTTCTTGGCCCTCACAGATGATTTGGCTATAAGATATTTGTGTATACTACTAATTATATATAGACATATCTATAAATATTTCTACATGTAACCGTCTGTATATGTATTAAGCTAAACGAGAGAGTTCACATAGATGTCCCCAAAGACGCAGCTTGTTCTTGCTTTGAGCCACCTTCTGTTCATCTTCTTTCCCAACCACCTGCCCCGTGCACTTCAAGATCCAGCATCCAAAGGGAAAACAACAGCATTATAGAGACTATTAAAGCAGCTTTCATAATTGTGCAAGATAAGATCCCTGTAAAAAAACAATACCTATTTAGCTAGCTAGCTGAGAGAAAGTGTGAGAGTGAGAGAAAATATATAATTCAAGACCATGGAAACACCTGAAGGTGAAGAAGTTGTGTCTGTGGTTCCTTGTCATGAGGGACACCATCGAGCAATATGGGGTATCTCAGTAAGGGAATATTAGAAAGATCACTAAAAGCTTTGGCCTTCAGTTGAGTAATTTTGGGCAGGGTGTACAGAAGCACAGGTTTACTACGAATTGGGTGTTATTGGAAAGCAAATGCAATTCTGTGGTTGAGTATTTCAAATGATCCTGTACATGGGAAAGACATAAAGCAGGGACTGAGCGGTCCTTAGTGAAGAAGTGATAGTCAGTCACTTGATGGAAGGGGACGTCTGGTGTATTGTGTTGCCCAGTGAACTTGTTTGAGATGCTCTGTGAGATTGTTCAGGTCCAACAAGAGAACAATGTGATTGAATTGTAAGTGTCAGGTCAGTTTGTAATAATATTGAGGCTTAACTATGAATGTAAGATCAGCTGCAAACAATCAGGTTGCTTTAAAAAATCTCTCTCTCTCTCTCTGTTTCTGTCTCTCTCTCTCTCATGTTCTCAGTTCAGTTTGTTTAATTGAGCTTGCACCTTGACTTCCGTTATGTGAAAAGTAAAATCCCTGAACTTCTAGGTATTATACTCTATCTTTTCCAAGCTCCCCACATTTCCCAGATGAAAGACAAAACCAATCACAGAAATACATGGAGGACAATCTGATGGGCAACAATTTATAGCAGGGAGATTTATGCCTCACAGCCCAAAGTGTTATCAACCACTGGTCAGAACTGGAATGGGGGCCCAGCAATCTCTCCCTGGCAGGCACAATGTGGCACTACATTAGATGGCATGTCCTGCCACAAAGCCAGTATTGAAAATATTTCTTCTGTTGTTTGCTGGGATAGAGGGTCAGGTTAAAGACGCATTCTCACAGCTCTGAAAGCTTCGGTCTTGAGGTACCAGCAGGTACTTCAAGACAGGTTTTTCCCATGCAAAGAGGAAACTTGAGTGTTTTTAATCAAATCAAGTTTTCTTGAGGGCACAATGTCATTTAGCAGAAAGAGGTCTGGGCTAGGAATTGAGAGAGGTAAAGATTAACCTTCGCTCTCTTCAACAAACTGTGTGAGCTTGGACAGGTTACCTAACTTCTCTGCCCTTCTGTTTTCCTCATCTCCAAAATGAGGGAGAGGCTTGACTCATTCATCTCTCCTGGCCTTCTGACTCTGATTTTCTGTCTGCTTTTTATAGTTCAGCAACTGGTCAACTGTAAAAAAATATTTTACATCTTGTTCTACCTGTGGGGGTAAAAGCAGGACTTCAAGGTTAACAACAAAAATATGAAAATCAGGGGCAATCTAGAATACTGAATTACAAATTCAATATTCCCACATTCCTAAGAAAGAACATTTGGGATCACTAGCTACAAATCTCTATCTCATAAAGCATTTTCAAGATGCACTTTGTCCTGATAGAGAGTAGGAAGAGGAGTGGGAAGTAGGAAAAGAGGATTGTTTATTCTCATTTTCATTTACAACGAATGCACGCGCTCCGCTGAAAGATTAGAATATGCTCGTAAATTGAAAATGCATTTCCTATTGGTCTGCAGCAACACCATCTTTCAGTGTACTGTCTTAGACGCACAAATACACACAGAGACGTTTTTGCAAACGTGAATATATCCTTTTTACAAAATATATACTGCGTGAGCAATATGATTGTCTGCTTTCCCCTCGAGATTTATTGTAGCTCTCTCTCCACATCAATAAAAATAAAATTGCATCATGTTTTTAATGTCTGCTTAGCATTCCATCACAAAGATATGTGTGGGGACCTGGGTTCACACCATATCTTCATTTGTTACTATCTGCGATATCTTGGACAAATTTATTAACCTTTCTGAGTTCCAGTTATTTCACCTGCTAAAACAGGAATAACCTCTTCCGTGAAGAACGGTTGTGAAGATTGAATAAGTTCTTGTCAACTATGTGTACTTGCCAAGTTGCTATTTAAGAAAACTTTAGGGAAAAAGCTTAAGGATTTAAGTTGATATATAAGGCAAAACAAACAAACAAATAAGATGTCTGTCTATGAGCAAATAAGTTTTATGGTACTTAGTTGTTTATATTTTACTGTAGAATTTCTCAGAACTTTTATTATACCAATGCATTTTAGCAATGATTGCTTCCAGGCTTACCAGAGAAACCCTTCGCTTTACAAAAAAAATAAAACCTTTTTGTTGAGATATAATTGACATCCCATACAATTCACCCATTTAAATTCACTGGCTTTCAGTATACTCACCAATGTGTACCTATCACAACAACTGATGTTAGAACATTTTAATTTTCCCCAAAGAAATCCTGCAAACCTCAACCATTGCCCCCAATCATTGTCCCCATCTCTCCTCAGCCTATGGAAACCACTAATCTTTCTGTCCCTATAGATTTGCTTCTTCTGTACATCCCATATAAGTAGAATTGCATAATATATAACCCAGGGACTCTTTGGGACACTCAGAGTAAATGGAAGCCTATGAAAACAGTGATGGACAGACATGTTCTCATAAACACTAACTTACGACAGCTAACGTCTGGTGTATAGGCAGCATTCAATACATAATACTTTGTAGTAAGCATTAGAGACAAGTTGGTAGATAATGACCAACAGTGGAGTTTCCAAATTATTTTTGCCTCAGTAAAATGGCAAAAGAGAGCTCTTGGTAGGAGGAGAGGGCAGAAGGGAAGGAGGGGTACAGATGAACCTTTGTTAAAAAACCTTCCAGGAAAGTGGAAAGAAGATGGAAAAGGGACATTTCAGCTGGTGCCTTGGGTGCCACCCAGGACCCTAACCTTTCATGAAAAAATGATTCTTACACAATGAAGCATTAATACTCTTTATGACCTGGCCAGGCATATTTAAAGCTTTGAAAGGCGTATGGACATGCAGTATAGGAAATAATGAGCAATAATAGTAAGCATATTACTCAGCAATGGACAACCAATATACATGCATTTGACTGAAGGGCCATCTTCCCAAGTGACAGAACAACTGTGAGAACTGACAGCAGTCTATATTATTCTTTATTTCTCTCTGCTCGCCTTGTGTTTGCACACCTCACTAAACTGAGAAACGACAAAAAGTAGAGCCTGGATAATTTGCTGATAAAAGTAGATAGATGTGTAGTCAATTAATTGGAAGACTAAAATAGATTAATTGTGATCATGCCTTCATTTGGTGGTCATCGTGCTAAATTCTTTGTGTGCCTTATCTCATTTTGGAATTCAGTCATATCTTCACCTAACCAATTGTTATTGAACGCCCACAACACTGCGGCAGGCACTGTTCTGAGCATTCAGGATATTTCGGGGAAGAAAAGGAATGTGGATGTCTGCCTTTACGGGGATTACATTCAAATAAACTCATCTTGGATTTCCTCCTTCTTCGTTCCCCATGCAAACTTTTATGTACATCATGTAGTCATTATCCAGAGGATGAAGACAAATAAACGCTTCCTCACCCTAGTTATACTTGATAATCACCTCTGAGGCTTTAAGAAGTGCATGAGCCAGGCTCAGCAATGAAATCAGAAAGGAATGGGGCTGCTCTATTCTGCTTCTCTTCCTCCTTAATATCATGGGCATGGTCTTTCAAACACAGCTACGCTTTTCTGTATCAACATGTATTCAACAAACATTATGTATGTGTAATTATTTGCATGCTCTGTGGATACTTACATGCTGCTTTCAATATTGTATGCGGACATGTTTTTTTTTACTGACTCAGACTTTAATTTAATGATTATTAGAAATTCTTGAAAACTTTCTATCTGCTTTATTGATGTAATAGGCAACGCAGGCTTTTTTCATCAAGGTTCTTAAATTTCTAAAAAGAACAGGGTCATTATGTCAAAATAAGACACCATATCTTTCCTGCATAAAGATAGGTAATTGTGCTGGATATCAAACTTTTTCCCACTCCAGATTTACTGTTTTTACCCCGACCTCTGGCATTTGAATAAATTTGGCCAGTTGAAAAGCAAGAAAACAAAGGAAGAAAGTATGAGATTGACCCTGTCCACGCTCATCCACATTGACTGTGCCACTTACATACAGAGCCTTCTGGCAGGCCCTTCTGTTCACATACGCAGTTCTGAATATGGGCTCCTGTAAGCACTCACTCCCTTTCCCTGGTTGGGCACCGCATTGGCAGCACTTCCTCCTGATTTTATTAACTCCTGGAACTTCATTAATCCTCTGTAAGTAGTCATTTTATTAACCTTATTTTAAATTACCCAATTTAAGTGCACCATCTATTTTATGGCAGTGTTTTGACTGACACAGCCATGCATATGGCTCCAGAGCTCACTAACTTTCATGGAGCACACAGAAGTAGATCGAAGACTCAGGAATCGATAAAATCATCTTGATTCCTGGGTCTGGCAGTCACTAGATGTGACCTCTGCCCAATTACTTAATTTTTGGACATGTCAATTGCTTTGTAAAAGTGAAATAATGATGGACTCCAACTCATAGATTTGTTTTAGCTATTTAAAAAAAGATAGTAAGGGGGAGGGAATTTTAGATGAACGAAATCTTGCAGGTTTTGCTAGTGTAAATTATTATACTTGATCAACTCCAGGACTTTGGAAAGATTGGCTCTAACCCTGATCAAATGGGCACACAGTCTTGGAAAAGGTGAATCCATTTGTTCCTGTTACCAGCCTGTCTTCCTCAGGTAATTTCCCTGGGTCTTTCACTGTTCTACTCTTCTTTCATTAGGAACTTTCCAAGGTACAGTTCATTTGAGTAAGCTTCAGAGAATTTAAGCCCTTCAGCTGGTAAGTTGGGAGACAGAAAATGCTTATTCTACCTTAAATTTTAGTAGGGACTATCCTAAGAAATAAAACCAGTCATTTGACTTAATTGTTTCAGGTGCTTTGCAATTTAGATTCTCTTTGATTTTGGAGCCACGAAATCTGTCGTAATTAGATGATCCACATGATGATGATGATGATGATGAGGAGGAGGAGGAGGAGGAGGAGGATGGGATAGTTGGGGAACAGCAATACTGAAAGACTAATTTATTTAAAGTGGGCCCAAGTTTAAATACTTTAATATTTCACTGTATTATCAAAATGTGGGGAGAATGGGAAATTCGAGTATCCTGGAATCTGTAGTTTCAGGGACAGATGTTAAGGAAAGTGCAGCTTCCTTTTTGCCAAGTACAGTATGGATCTCAATATTGTCATTTTTACTGTGAAGAATTCTAGCGTGAAGAACTAGGCAGACAGTTGCTCACAAGCCACAAATGATGGCTTCTTATTCATGCTTGACTTGTTCAACCATAAAGGAACATTTTAGAAAAAAAGTCCCTCATAGCGTCATTAATGTCACTATAATTATGTCATTATTGATAATATTGCCGTAATGTAACTTTATGAGTTTTCCTTCAGATCCTGTGATGTTCTGATGTTAACAGGGAATAATAGCTCCGTGTAATGACTTAACATAATTTTTGCTAATATGCTTCATTAAAATGTCAAGAAAGTACTGAATACAATGACCTTATTTATTTCATGAGATTTAAAACTCCATACCTGTATGTTACTTTAGGTTTGTGAGCCTTTGAAATGAATTGATACTTTAAAAACGGAAAGTCAAAATTCCACCGAGCTCAGGGATGGACAATACAAACACTCTACCTGCTTCAGCTCCCTACGACTCCCAGCAGACAACACAACATCAGAAAGGGCTAGGATGCTACGGTGATTGAATGAGAATTGAACAAAAAGAGTAGAAACCTGTTTCTTGGATGTAGGGCAGCAGGACCTGTGCCTCATTTAAGGCAGCTGGGCATCAGGAGTCACAGACTAGTGGTCTGAAGGCTGAATTCAGGAGATGTAACTGTTTGACTCATTTGCTGAATTTGATTCAAAGTCCCTGTATGTGTTGTGGCCTTTCTTCAGTTCATTCCACTTCCGAGCACTGCTTTTTCTCTGACCCTTGGATGCATTTACGATTTCCGAACTGTGCCTTGCTTCTGGCCCCCAGTTTTTTTGCACTGTAGGAGCTTAAGAATTTCAGTCCCTGCTGGAGCAGCCCAAACATTCTTTGCTTCCCTCTGTTGGCCTTACTGTGGACTTTTTCCCAAGGAAGGACTGTACTCTCTGTATCATCATGTTTCCCTGGTTCTCATGACGCCACCTAGCCACCGCCGCTTTTACATAATAAATATTAGCATCCAGTACGCTTTCAGGTTGTTAACACATTTTAGGCCTTAGTGTCTTCAAGTGGACTCACGTCCATCACATCTTCCAATGCTGTCATTGTTACGTAGGCATCACAGGCACATTTTTAGACCTCTCTACATCTGGCAGATATTTTTACAAAATCATCTGCTTTTGTTGATTCCCTCTTTTGCTGCAGCTTATCTGTAATCACTTTCAAAAACTATTGTTCATAGCAGGTCATATTCACGCACGCGTGACCTCTCCACTGAGCTCCAAAGCCAACACGTCATTTTGGGGCTTTGGTTACACAATAATTCTGATTATTCATCGCATATGTTACAACAACCACGGCCTAAGTCAGTAGTAGCAGGTTGTACAGCCCTTTTGCCCTTCATCACCCTTCTCCATAATTTCAAAGCCCTGTTTTCAGATGCTTACACAAATAACATTCCCATTGCAAAGTCTCTATTGGTTCTAGCTTAAAATAAATTATAGAATGTGTGTGAAATGTCCCCTGTGTATGGAATATTTGTAACATGCAGTGAATGTACAAGGTAATTGTCAAACTTAAAGACTAATTGGAAACCACTGCCATCTGTCATCTACCATCTATCTCACGAGATAGAATAGCATTCATTGCATAGAAACCCTCTGTGCCCCTCACTGTGTCTCTCTGTGCTGGAGACCACCAGTGGCCTGATCTCTGTGAGAGCCGTGCCCATGGTTTTTAGAATAGTTTTCTCACGGATGTATACATCCTTACAAAATTTTATGTAACTGAAATCATTCCACATATATTATTTGGTTATCTGTTTTTTCATTTATACTGTATGTGAGCTGTACTAACGTTCAAGCACATAGTTACGGTGTGTTCATTTTAATTACTATGTAGTGTCTCACTGCATGGATACATAGCATTTGTGTTTATCAGGTCTATTCGCGATGGACCTTTATGCTGTCCAGTTTGCTTTATTGCAAACAATGCTTGTATGCCTCCCTTGCTATAGTTTTGCAAGAGTATCTCTTGGGGATATCTTAAGACAGGAGTTACTGTACTCTAGGGTATATGTACCTTTGATTTCTCTGAATTAAAAAAATGGATGCTACAGAGGTTTTTTTTGTCCTGGATCTTTCATATTTAGTAGAAGCAGACTTTTAAATTGTTGCTCAACTAGCCAGTATGTGGGAATATTTAGCTGTGGTGTCAGTTTGCTTCTCTTTGACTATAAAGGGGGCCACAAACCTAAGACCCCTCGCAGTCACCCCGCTGGGGCAGCTCCCCTTCCTTGGAAACTGGCAGCATGGACTTCACATTGTGTTTCTGCCTTTTATTCCACTTATTTGTATTCCGTGATTCCTGTGAGCACAATGCAGGTTTTACTCCCCTTTGTATCCTTTGCAGTTTCCTCCTTTCTTTACTTTTTTATCTTGTTTTTTTTTCTACTACAGTTGTCGCAGTTTTTTCCCCTTTGCCCTCCTCCAACCTGCACCCCCGCCCCCTGCTCCTGCAGTCCATCCCCACACCGTTGTGGGTAGGCTCTCCATTACCATCTGCTGCATGAATCAGGGAATGTCTGACACCACTGACTGCAGAGCAGACACAGGGAGGGGCTAGCAAAACAGGTTCTAAAGTCAGAGAGATTGGGGATGAATCA
Organism: Tonatia bakeri; assembly: GCA_004024845.1. Classification (NCBI taxonomy): domain Eukaryota; kingdom Metazoa; phylum Chordata; class Mammalia; order Chiroptera; family Phyllostomidae; genus Tonatia; species Tonatia bakeri. The sequence continues at coordinate 50,508 of PVIA01008553.1, read as the reverse complement.
TAGTCGTTGCGTTTACTAGCTGCCTGATCTGTAGAAGTGTATTCAATCAGGATAAATATGGTTTTTTCCTCTGTAGATTGGACATGACATTAATGACAGCCTCATAAGATAGTTGCAAAAATTAAGTGAGATAGTTTATGTAAGTCATACCATTCATTGCCAGTTGAATCTCTGGTAGCTGCTGCCGTTGGGTTCTTATCGTGAGTAATAGTGTTCAGATCTTGTTGTACAGGTAACAGACTGCCACATTTTTTAATCCAGTGGGGGAGAAATATCACAAATGTGTGAGGGGGCTTCAAAACACTATGAAGTTAGAGAATATGTGAAGAAAATGAATCAAAACATGCAAATGAATACATGAGAAATAATTAGGTGGGGAAATGGCAGCATCAGGACCAGATCTGCATAATTCCAACAGCATTTTAGGGAGGAATGTAAATAAAGCCTCTAGTGCCTTGTTAAGCCTGTGTCACTAAAATGTAAGTCTCAGTAAATGAGCCACGTGTTTGCCAGCGATGGAATCATTGCAAACACTCAGAAAGAGGTTAATGTTTAGGAGTCTGGACTTCAATGTAAACATATGTACTTTAAAATATTTCACAGCAGTATTTGCAAACTGTCTTCAGAGTAGTTGCATTTCTGGCAATGGTCTCATGTAATTTATATGTATTTATCCATAAAAAATCTTTTGATGTGCAAATAGCATATTAGAAGCAGAGATTTACCTAAACAGACCATTCCAAGATACCACTTCTTGGCATAAAACACTTTGAGGAGGTGGAAGAGGATATGGGGGATAAATGATGATGGAAGTGGACTTGACTTGGGGTGCTGAACACACAATAAAATATACAGGTGATGTACTATAGCATTGTATACTCAAAACCAATATTATTTTATTAGCTAATGTCATCCCAGTAAATTCAATTTAAATAGAATAACATACTTCAAGGGTTCTCTCATGACTTGCAGAAAAAGTCCAAGTGACTTAAGAGTAGCATGAACTCCTTCCAAGACCCACTCTCATGCTTTAACTAATTTCCTGGTCATTCTGCATGGAATTTTCGTAGTATGCTCTAGCAATAACAACCTGATGGCAGTCTTGCCGGATTTATAGTTGATGCTGTTCGTTTATTTGGGAAAATCTACTCGAACTTCCTTTTTCTGGCTGACTCTTACTTAGTTCTCGTGAATGAACATGAGCGTTCCCATGAAGCCTACCTAAAGCACCCGAATTCAGCTGAGAATGCCTTGCACTTCACCACACCTCACATAGACCTTTATCTTTCTGCTTATTGTGTTGCATTTATAGTAATTGGCTATAGTCTGGCTCTCGTTCCAGCTTCTATGCTCATCAAAACCAGCCACTCTATCTGTTCATCCATGTAACCTGTGAATTTGACAAGTAGTAGGCACATTAGACATTAAATACTTGTTAAAGTGAGTCTTCTTCACAAGTCATTCTGGTTCACACATATGAAGTGATTTCTCCACCATTGAGCATTGTCATACCCTGAACCTTCAGGAGCAGGGCACATGGGTATGTGATCAGGACTCATGGGAAGGGCGACTTGGTAAAGGCCCTGAGAAATCCTTCAGACGGCTCACTCAGCTCTGTTGTTCAAGGAAGGGCTGATTTCCAGACTCAGTTTTGTGCAGAGGTTATTTAGAATGGTTTTAACAGAGACCGAGCAACCACCCCTGGACATCCATACTCCCAGGAGGCGTGAGGTTATTTCCTCAGCCCTGCCTGATGGAAAAGGGGAGGAAGCAGGGTGACTGTGAATGTATGTTCTTCCTCCACTGAACTTGGCTGAGGTTAAGAGCAGAGTCTGGGGAAAGGGTGTAGTCAGGGTGAGCGTTTCTTTTATGAGCTGTGTAAGGATGCAAGGGCAAGAGAAATCAAGCCAAGACTGACAATAAAAAAGAATGTAGGTTAGTCCATTTTGCAGGCTCAGAAAAATTGAAGCCTGTATTATAATACTTCCAAGGCCACTCAGCTTGATAGCTTTTCATTTTACGAAACATACTAACAATCATTATCTAATTTGAGCTTAACAATCTTGTGAATTAGATTTAAAGAATTTTGAGCTGGATGTGACCTTGGAGGTTGTCAGGTTCGGTGTTTTAAAATATATTTGGCTGTAAAAAAGTCTCACACAAATATTCAATATGCAAACAAAAACAAAAACCATGGGTGAAGCAGGGAAAGAGGATCAGGGTCCTTGTTGCATATTGCTTATACTCTATTCCTCCCCCTCCTTTCCTCATCTCTCTTCCCTAAACACATACACATCCCCAGAGTCTACATTGTCCCTGAGGGCTCTGATTCAGAGCAGAGGTTGAGAACCACTGATCCGGTAACACAATCCAAATTTTCAAGATCAAGGTATTGAGGACTGAGAGAAGTGATTCATCTATGGTCTCACAAATGTGGGCCAAGATGTGGCCAAGCCAGTGATTCTTTTGAGCAGAAGTCACTATGAGAAATAGAAGCAGTAAGCCCATTTTTTTAATGAAAAATGTAAACCTTGGGGCAACTATAAGACTACCTAAAGTCATGAGGTTAGTGAGTTCTAAGATCAGAACTATGATCCAAGTCCTCGGAAGGTACATTCAAAGTCTCTCCAGAAGGTATCCAGCCATGTAATACAAAAAATAGAGGCATTTTTTGAAGAAGATACAAGAGGCAAGAAATATTGTACCTGGGACAATGATGACTCAGTCCCCTTCAAAGTAGGCACCTGGGGACCTCACACAGTTCTCCCAATCACCATCAGCTGCACCATCATATTTTCCTGAATTTAACTGACAGTCTAAAATCTCCTCCTTTTGAAAGGTGATTTTAGTTTTGGGAAAGGCCAGAAATCACAGGACACCAAAGCTAGGCTGTAGGGGGTTGAGTCACCTGAGTGATTTGATGTTTCGCCAACAACCTCTGCACGAGCTATGATGTATGAGCAGGCGTGTTGTTGATGTAGCTTCCAATCACCAGTTTCCCATAGCTACGGCCTTCTGAATCATCTAAATAGCCTCTGCAGAGAAATCTTCAAGCTTAAAGCAAAATTTGATACAGATTCATTGTTCTACTCACTCAGTCATTTTGAATGCAACAGCCACACAGTACACACGCTCACCCAACCGTGTTTACCACCCCCACTGGCTGCTACAGTGAAGTCATTATTATTCACACATGCACATTCCAGTCCACTGTCCTGGTCTACAAGATTATATTGATGTCGTACAAAACATTCTCATTTTATTAACAATGGCTGGATTTTTCAGGACAGACTTCATCATATAATAGACCTGCACTACCATCAGTATTTATAAATTAATAATGACAATTATATTACATTGAAATTCATAACCAATTCTTCAAAATCAGCCGGTCGTGGGGCTTGTTTACAATATGTGCATATTAAAATCCAATCATATTTAAACAAACTCAGACTTTGCAGTATTGGACCTTGGGTATATGTATCTTGGGAAACTTCCTGAACTATTCAGGTACCCCCTCAAGGTAAGAAGACCCAGTAGAGAGGTCGGGTATCTGCTTCATTAAGAAACCCTAACTTCATAAGATAGTTTGGGCCAACACAGATTAAGTGTGGTCTTCTGAAGCACTGTTTTCAGGAGTACTTTGAAAGCATGTGTGATCTCAGGGGCATCTACGTGGGGCATAGACATGGAGAGTTGAGGCTCACACACTGTATTTTTACCCTCCCTCCCTGCTTCCCTCAGTTGATTAACAAATTTATGAAATCTGTAATTCAATATCTAGTCATTTGGGTAGGTGGGCAACAGAATAAATGTATCTCTGGATGAAATAATACATTTGGATATATTCCTGTTCTCAAAGAGAAGGCATCTCCTTTGTAATAGTAAGATCTCCGGCATGGAAATCTGTATTTTACAGTATATTTTATAGGACTTTTTATTCTGTTAAATGTTACGTATACACAAGATTAAGTTATTACACATTTAACATTATAAATTAGTTATACAAAATTAAAATATTACAGAACAAGTGGGAGTTACTTTGACTGCAGCCTCAGTCCTACTTCCTCTCCCATGAATAACCGGTGTTATCAGTTAGGTACATAATCCTTCCAGATTTTTCTATCCATTTACACAGATGTGAAAAGTTCATGCTGATGACAAACTCTGAAACACGAATAACTCCCTGTGAGGAGCTGTTACCAATCAAGACTACTCATTTTTCATAAGCTCCTCACCCATTGACTTATGCTAAAATTCCATCTCAGATTTTGGGAAACACTTAAACACATGCAAGAATGATGTGGCACCGCTAGGGGCGCAGTCATAGACTCTAAGCCTTTGCCTCAGGGTGGAGGAACCAGACCTGCCCAGGGAGGCCCCAGGTGGTTAGGCCCTCCTCCTCTCCTCGGAGACAGGCAGCTGGTCCACCGGAGGCAAACACTGGAGCATAAATGCAGGAAGAGGCAGCAGGTGGGCTGTTCCATTTAAGAATTAGAGGAAAAGCTTGTTTTTTAGCTTGCTGGATTTCAGCCTGGAGGTGAAATATTTGAAGGATGGCAAAAGGAGGAATTGAAAAGGATTTCTTTTTCCCAACCCCGCTAGATCCCCACTTTTCTGAATTTTCCTCAAACGAAGGGTAACAATACCAAGTGCTAGTTAGCTGAATGTGTGTGATGAACAACAACAAAAAAAACCCTTTTTTTTATGACATGGAAAAAAATGAAACATTAGTCCTTGCTCTCTGAACCATCAGCATAAGAAAATAGAATTTAGAAGAAAATCATTCTATATCCTTTTAGATTATTATTTTTTTTGGTCATGCATAATTCACATAGTTCAGCTCTCCATATTTAATTCTCCATCCTACTCAAACCTATTTTTCAGGGATTGCCTGAATGTCAATGGTGATTTTGCACATTTTACAGTCACTTTCATAAAGTGGTAAGTGGAAAAAATATATATATTTTCCATTTCTTGGCAGGTTTTATTTTTTACCCTTCACTTGCGAAAATGTCCAAAATCAAAATTCACACTTTAGAGGTGCAATTTTTGGTTCTAGCTTTATTTTTAAAAATTTACAGATGGAGTTTGCTGCTCATGCTATCCTTTTATTTTCTCTAAAGCAATGAAATTTCTGGAGTGTGAATGAGAAAGAGTAGAGGCCTGGGAGAAGAAATAAATTCAGTTAACATTCTTTCTCTTGAGTGTGAATTATATATTGTGATTCTGATATTCTGCTAATATTAACACAACCAATGGGCAATTCTAAACTGCACATAATCCTCACCCTTTTATTTTAAAACCTCCTGCAGGAAGAATGTTGCTGTTTGATGGTCTACAGACCTGCTGGTCTCTTCTCTGCTTGCTCATCAAATTGACTAAATAAAGCTTTTGAAACACATCTATGTCAGCCCCACCTAAAGTTTCTAGCTTTCGCATCTCATATATAAAATCTAGTCCAATGATTATAACACATAAATGGTCATTGGTTTGTATAACAAGGGCAAGTTAAATATTAACTACACTGAGTTATCTGTAGAAGCAACATTATTTGATGGCAGGCTTTAAGAATCAACCACATAATCCTTAAACTAAGACGCTTGGCATTTCTTTTTAATGGTTTTAGGTTAGAGTATATGAGGTATACAGGGGTTAGCAAAACTAGGTTTATAGTTGTGAGTATGTGAAACACAGTTTATTCTTGTGCTGTTATTTATCAATCGTAGTATTATTTTTCATATCAATAACTGTAAAACTACTTTTGCCCATCCCTGTATATCTTCAGGTCCCCTCCAAATATAACATTTGTGATTTTCCTGTGTCACATGTCAGCATTTATGCCAATCAATATTGTTTCAGAGAAATACTGGAACCTAGACTTTTCGGATTAAGTATCCTCTTTAATTGAAATGCTTTCAAGGTGTTGGGATACATGACAGACATTCAATGAATCACTAAGAATATTCAAAATGGAAAATAAGTCTTTCTTCCCTCTAGAATAATGCCTCTGGATATATATTAATGCATCGCATTGCATAAACATGACAAAGTTATTATAATTATTTTCTTACTTATCTCCTGACTCTTTATGAATATATTACACCACCGTAATTCTATTTAATAGTAACCTAGCAACAACATGCCTGAAGGAGGTTGTTTTTCACCGAAGATGGAAAGCCCTGCCATAGATACATTGTGTAAAACTCTCATTCTCCAAGGGCTAGGTGAGTTCACAGAAAAATCTCATCGTAACCCTCCCCTGCAGGAAGTTAGGCTGCCTATGGAAAAGTGCTCAGTTTTCTCTCTTTTATCTTTTTGTCAATAATTTTGGGACACTTGTGATAATATCCCTATTTTTAAAATTTAAGAAAACAACGAGCTATTGCTATAGATTTGATTTTTATTTGTTAAAAATCAGATATGTGTTTTAAGATGCAAAGTTCTAGTAAGTGGATTTTGATTACCTTCTCAAGTCAGTCTCCCCCAGAGTTTGCCTTTCTACCCTAAATCATTAAACAGTACAGCTGAGTGGGTGTAAACACAGAAACTGTCTTACATTCCTGAGACAATTTGTTAAGACAGGAGGTTGAGTAATTCCTGTATTTGTTAAGAGTTGGAACATTTTATTGATCTTTATGATGAAATATGCAATAAGGATGTAGAGTGTTATTGAAATAATGCATCACTTTTTTTGTGATTCTTCTTTATTTTTTGAGCCTGCATGCTATTCTTCTTGATACGCCAGTGTTGCTTTATTTTCTCACGAGATAAACGTAAGCTGGTGTTACTTTTAAAATATGGTTCCCCCAGCAAAAAATCATCTCCAGAAGAACTTTGCTATTAGCATACATATGGGGTGTGCAAGTACAAACAGTTGTTTGCACAAACTTTCTCTAAGAGTTGACTGGTAGTCTTTAAACGTACAAACTGTACTGAGTCTTTAGCACTATCCTGGGATCTGGGTGGAGAGTCAGTATGATTATATTATTATTTGTTCTTTAAAAAGGTCCTTATTAGTCTTGAGCTCCAACTGAGAGATAGTATTAAGTACTGTGAATTGCTTTTAGGTTTTAAGAGAAGTTTATATAATTATGTATCTTCATACATATGCACATCATGCATTTAATTCAAGCACAAGTGTATATAACATAGCAAATGTTATATACAGAGAGAGGGACATATGAACCTCATGTATTCTATGCATGTGTGTTGATATTTCTTGCAGAATTATTTGTTGTGGCTTACATAGACATTATATTATTATTTTTAATATCTCTAGACCATCTGGCTGGTTCAAAAGAACTAAGTAATATTTAATGCAGGGCATTTGAAAATGGAAGAAACTGTTAATTTTTATAGTTCAGTTTACAGAAAAGGATATACACCCAAGTCATAGGTTAAAACCAATGCTGACCCCTGGGTAGAAGGCTCCTTCCAATATGGACGCGCTTGCCCTCTGCGTAGATGGCTGTTGCCGTCAATAGCTACCTCTGAGCTTTTGGTCGCTCAAGAGGATTCTCTGGCTTCCTGCCCCAGAGAGGGCTGGCGAGATAGGGCTGGGTTTCAGAGCGTCATCTTGTCATCCGAAATTTTTTATCAACTATAACAGCCCTGGTTTGTAGACAGGGGTAAGACTCCTTACCTGGGCAAAAAGAGGCAGTTAGTTACTGGTTCCTTACATAGCCTGGTATGCCGAAGTGTGAGGTGTATCAAAGGTGCCCGAATGCTTGTCACGTAGGGTTGGGGAGAGGAGAAGTGTATGTGTGTTCACCGCTCCTCTCCGAGTGCAACGAGGCCCAGTAACACAAAAGACATACAATTTAAAAAGGAAGAAATGAAACTATTAAAACTACTTTCCTTTATAGTCAACGTGGTTATATATGTAGGAAATTCCAGGAAAATATATATATATATGAGAATATATTTTCTACAACTAATAAATGAGTTTAGCAAGGTCACAGGACACAAAATCAATTATATATTTATACACTAGCAATGTGTATTTAGACACCACAATTTAAAGAAAAAAGTACAACTCTAAATATTTATGTTTATTTTATAAAACATGTACTGAATTTGTATATTAAAACTACCAAATTCTAATGAAAGAAATCAGAGAAGACCTAAATAGACATACTACGTTCATTGATTTGAATATTCAACATAGTAAACATGTCAATTCTCTTCAGATTGCTCTATAAATTTAACATAATGCTAATCAAAATCCCAGCACAGGTTTTTGTAGATTTGTCAGGTGACTGTAAAATGTATGTGGAGAGGCAAAAGAATTGCAATAGCTCCAATAATTCAGGAAGAGAAGAATGAAGGGGGAGGAATCATGCTAGCCAATTTTCAGACTTATTATGAAGGGCTGCAATAATCAACACATTGTGGTACTGCCCAACCGACTCAATAAAAGAAGATTCTAACCAATGGGGTTAGAAAGATTGATCATACATATGTAAAAAAATAAACTTTAAACTAAAACTTAAACCTATATAAATGAACTCAAAAATGGATAATAAATATAAAACTACTAGAAAAATCTTAGGAGAAAATCTTTGTGACCTAATATGAGACAGAAAGGAATCTTGGATCAATGAAAGCATAAACAAGTAAAGTATAATAAATTGGATTTAATAAAACTTATTATTTTTTTTTTTACTGGGCAGAAAACACTTTTAAAGAGTGAAGACAAGCTACCAAATGGAGGAAATATTTGCAAATCACATATCCAAGAAAGGATTTACATGAAAAAATATATGAAGAAAAATAAAATTTAACAATAAGAAAATAATCAACAAAACTAAAAAACAGTCCAAGGATTTGAGCAAAAATTTCATATGAAAATAGCAAATAAGCACATGAAAAAATGTGCAGTGTTATTCACTGTTAGGAAAATACAATTAAAACTAGAATGGAAACCCATTGTATTCCTATTTGAATGACTAAATTAAGAAAAACAATACTGGCAATAAATGCTAGTGAGTTGTGAAACAACTAGATCTCTTTAGACATTGCTCTTGAGAATGCATTTCACAGAAACTTAGGAAAATAATTAGTTGGTTTCTTATAAATTTAAACATGCGACCCAGCAATCCTGCTTCTAGGCATTTACTAAGAGAAATGAAAACTTACATACACACAAAAAAAACTGCATATTAATGTTTATAGAAGCCTTATTCATATTGCTAAAACAAGAAACAACCCAACATACTTCAGTGGGAGAATGAGTAAATATATTGTGATATACCCACAAAATGGAATACTATTCAGCAATAGAAAGGGAAGAACTATTGATGCATGTAACAAACTGCATGAATCTTAAAGGCATTATACTGAGTAAAAGAAGGCAGTCACACGAGGCTAAATAGGAAGTGTTTCCATTAACATGAGTACACGTATTTATTTATGGTTAAAATTTCTAGAGCTGGAGGTGAAAAGAAAATGTCAATTACAGTATTGATATTTGTAAAATAACATGGAAATCATGAAAATTCATAGTAGTTGTATTTCTACATTGCTCTCTTGGCATTTCCCAAATGTATGCAAATGCACAACCAGTATAAAAACAGAACACAATCAAATAGAACAAAATGACAATGGAAAGGAAAACAATGACGAAGCATTTACAGGCGAATGGCACTGACCCAAATAATGTATTGTTGGAATTCTATAATTATGGCATGCGTTAGCAATCTTGTAATCAAATTTCCTTTTCTTGGGATTATTGCCAAGAAACTTGGCTCCAAGTAACCACTCGACCTTTTTTTCTTTCATGTTGATATTTTGATTAAGGCATTTTTACTCCTGGAAGGAATCGACTGGTTACTTCTAAAAACTTTGAGTTTTACAGACTACCCATTTGCATGGTAATGCTTGAATTTTAAGGTACTCTCTAAAGATTATTCAAAAGCCCTTAATGAATACTCTGGTTCGTGTAATAAGATATTGCTATTCACACCACAAGATTTTAGAGTACATGCATATTGAATAGGGATTAATATTTATGGTTAGGTCCATAGTTATTTTTAAAACATGGAGAAAGCTATGAAGGTGTTACCTGATTATAGACCTGAGAAGATCCAACTCCAAATGTATCTACGTCACAGCTTTTAGAGCTATGACTTAAATTACAAGGAAAATTCAGTTTACAAACTCTGCCCATGTCTGATACAACTAACACTAAATACTGTACTTAAAAACATTTGAGTCTTTGAAATCACACATAGATTGATACCTTTGCTCCTCTGGATGACCAGTTTACTGAATTTCTCTTCCTGAGGTGTTCATGGAAAAGAAACCTACTTGAATCTTTTAGAGAAAACTTGGCTGCTGAATATTTACTAGAAGGATGACTTTTGAAAAGCCATTTTTGACGATTTTATCAAAAGTGGTTTGTTTCTTGTCCCTCTTAATTGAACAAAGAAATACTGAACTAAACTATTCACTTCTTTTATAAATATCCTTTTTCTGTTTTTGTAAAAACACCTATTATGTAGCAGGTTCTGAGAAAGGCACTAAGTATAGTGGTATTATCGGCTGAATTATGTCCGTCACCCCAAGAAATCTTAAGGTTTTTTTTTTTTTTTTTGAGATAGTGTCTTTAAAGAGGTAATTAAATTAAAATGGAATCTTTAGGGTGGACCCTAATCCAGTGTGACTGATGGCTTTATAAACAGAGGAGACTGAGACACAAACATTCGCAGAGAGAAGACCACGGGAAGATACGGGCCAAAAGGTGACCATCTTACAGACCAAGAAGAGAGGCCTTAGAAGACACCAACCCTGTGAATATCTTGACTTCTGGCCATGTTATCGTGTGACAATAAAGCTCTTCTGTGTCAGCCACCCAGTCTGTAATCTGTGGTCCCTCGTTAAGGCGGCCCTCAGAAACCGACACAAATGGGAATGAAAATGAAGGCAGACGTGGGCGTGCAATAATCAAGGGTCAGAAGCAGACATTCCATGGGCAAAAAGTGATCTAAGAATCTAAGAAAAATATGGGTGCTATGGTAGAATAAAACAGGGATCCATGATTTATTTTTCAGGAAGAGGGAGGTGTTAGTTTAAGGCGATGTTTATAGGGTATGATAGTTGTCTGGTTAAATAAAAGGAAAAATTTTTCTAGGCAGTGAAAACCGTATGAGCCAACTCCTTGACACAGGGAGTTCACCCCCTGAAATGACTGAGAAAACGCTGACGCAGAGGGAATTCACTGAGCGAGGGGAGAGCCGGGCTTGTGATTGGAGAGCTGGTGCAGAGCGGGGGTGGGGGGGGCGGGGGGGTCATGCAGAGCATTTTAGGATTCACTTTTGAATTTTTGCCTTTTTTTAACTTTTTAAAAAAAATTTACTTTAAATTTTTTTACATTACATTTATTGGGCTGACACCCGTTACTAAAATCATGTAGGTTTTAAGTGTACAATTCTATGACACATCATATGTATATTGCATTGTATCTTTACCACCCAAAGCCAAATCTCCTCTTGTCACCGTATAATTGACCCCCTTTACCCTTGCTAAGTCCCCCAACCCATTTCCTTCCGGTAACCACCACACCGTTGTCTGAATTTATGAGTTTTTGATTGTTTGTCTTGTTTGTTCATTTGTCGCTTTCAGTTTTACATCCCACGTAAGAGTGAAATCAATCACCTGGTTCTCGACTTTTTTCAACGGACTCATTTCACCTAACATGATGTTCACGAGACCCATCCATGTTGTCGCAGATGGCAGTATTTTATCTTTTCTTATGGCTGAGTAGCATTGCATCGTATGTATGCACTGCATCTTTGTCCGGTTATCTATAGAAGACACTTAGTTTATTTCCATTGTGAAAATTGCTGCAATGAACATAAGGGTGCATATATCTTCACAAATAAACATTTTCAAATTTTGGGGGTAGGCTCCAAGAAGAGGGATTGCTGAGTCATATAGTAACTTTTTTCTGAAATTTTTAAGAAACTCTTTTCCATAGTGGCTATACCAGTTTCTATTCGCATTGGCAGTGGATGAGGGCTCCATCGCCTCTCCAACAAAATGCACAATGAGATACCTCCTCTGCACCTGTTAGAATGGCTATCACCAACAAGACAAGTTACATATACAACTTTTAACCTTTATCCTTGGAAAGCTTCTAGGAGACAGCTTCTGAACTTTTCTCCATGAACTTATTTTTTAACACTGCTGCTTAGAGGTGCCCCGATCCAGTGTTCGGAATGTTGTCTGGATCTGCCTTCTACTATGCAGTAGAAAATAAAAGATTGAAGTGAGACATTTCAAATCCCTTTTGACCTTAATATTCTGTGACTCTATGAATTTTTTTGTCTTTATTAATTACTGTATATTGCTCTGCAGTTTGGATACACACTCAGCAAGAAGATGGATTAAAAAATGCATTTGCTGTAAGATATCAGCCATGGCTCATTACAGAAGAGACCTTGAAATGTGTTTTTATTAATATAGGTGATATATATATTTGGTAATATAGGTTATATATATATATATTTGGTAATTTACTTACCAAATGTTTATTGACCATGAACTCTATGCTAACTTTCTGCTACATGCTTAGTGGCATATTAACACTGTACCCCTTTTCTTTGTTTTTGGCATCCAGAGAGGGAGACAGGCATTAAGAAGCCCAATAAAGAATCACAGTTAATCCTTGAACAACACAGGTTTGAATTGCATGGGTCCACTTATATGTAGCTTTTTGAAAATAAACACCGTAAGTTTATTTTCTCTTATGATTTTATTAATAACATTTTCTTCTCTCTAGCTTACTGTATTTTAAGAATATACCATATAATACATATAACATAGAAAATAGCTGTTAATTGACTGTTTATGCTATCAGCTGTTATGACTGAATTTTTTACTGTGTGGTGGGTCAGTGCCCCCCACTGCAATGTTGAAGGGTCAGCTTTATGTAATCAGAAATTGTGATGCACGCTTAGAAAGAAAAAAACTGAGCACAGAGATTTAAAAGTGGGTGATGGAAGGACGACCTATTAAGGTGAAACATTTTCATCCTGGAAAGATAAGGAGGAATCAGCAGAGGAAGTGGGGAAAACATATTCTGGGTATTGGGGATTGCAGACTCAAAGACTGTGAAGTGGTGATGACTTGTGTATTGCAGGAACTAGTATGTGGCCAGAATGGGGTGTAAGGTATAATGTAGCACCAGAAAAAGTTAGAAAGGTAAGCTTGAAGGAGATCATGGCTTTGTAGGATATGACCAGGAGTGTGGATTTCATTTAAGGTGTTGTGGGAAGACAACAAATGCCAGCCAGCAGTGTGGTTGGCAAATTACATCAAAAGTTAGAGCAGAGTGCAGGAAACTGGCACCACTCAGCTTTCCCTGCCACGCCAGCTTCCTCAGCCTCCGCAAGGCACTCAGGGAGGGGGATCACAGGACCAAGACAAGCAGTTGGAGCCCCCATGTTCCCAGAGGGCGTGACGCCAAGGAGTAATGGGCCCAGTAGTGCATCTGGAGCTCGGCCCCCCAATACAGCCCCATGGCCTCTGCCAGATGCTTTGAAGGAGATCCGAGGAGGCCCCTTCTCTGTACATAGTGACCTGGGGGGCGCGTGGGGGACAGCTGGCTGGCCTGGTGGTCGCCTCTGCACTGAGCTCAGCCTGGCCCCTTGGTCCCCTGTAAATATTGGACCAATAAGTGAATAAAACTCTCCTAACAAGTGAAAAAAAGTCATAGCAGAAAAGTTATGAAACTATTCAGTCATCTGGAGCTCAGATTTCTTCTTGTCCTCCATAAGAATGAGTCGTTAAAACTGCCTCTCCTTTTATTTTCTACACTTTAATTGTAGATGCATGATTAATTTAATTCTCTGTCCAGAGTGATTTTTGTGTAAGTTACTATATATTGTGTGGAAACAGAGAACACATCCACTTTTATTAGAAATACCTGTAATAAAAGTATAAAAGTAAAAGCTGGGACAAAGATTGCCTGTGTGCTTTATTACCTGAAAAACAGGTAGGGACAGACCTCCCTCATCTACCATATCTGGTTCCGAAAGCCCAAATGGCAACTTCGCTGTAGGACCAGGTTCAATAAAACTGGACTCTATTTTGGTTTCTTTATCTAGTAGGTAAAGAAACTCCTTTTCACAAATATTAAACCAAAAAAAGAATAAATCCATTGTGCTGTGGCTTTCTTTTGAAGTTTCAACATTGGTATAATTAAAGTCGGATTTCTGTCGGCAGCATGCAGGAGAAAGAGGAGCAAATCACCTGACATGAAAGGGAGCGGAGCACCTTAAAAATACAGCGAAAAGTATTAAGATTAAAGTTATTTAAGAAGCACAAGCCTTTACCGCATATAGAGAGGCTGACTTCTCTGAGCTTTTGAAATTACCTTTCAAAGGCCCGAGGAAGACATTAATGAAGGAAAATGCAGGATGAAGAATAAAAATATTTTCTGATATCATGATAAAAAAACCAAAACAAAACACCCAAACTGGAAACAGTTGCAGAGATAAAACAATGAGACTTCTATCACTTGAGACATTAAAAATATATTGAAACAGAACTGTAGGACAAATGTTACATAGATTGAGAACAAACTGTTCCCTCAAAGAAATACCCAGTTGTAGTTATACAAACATACTTCCCATTATGAAGGCAATCTATACAAATTTTGATAACTCTGGAATTTGTAAAGGGTATAAATAGTATAAATTCACTCAGCACTTCTATCCCCAAAGACAATAACTGATGAGAGTCCCAGTAGTCTTCTTCCAGCCCCTTGTCTAATGTTGACTTGCTGGCAGGGATCGCGGTCCATCCTCCACATGCTATTCTGCCTTCACCCTCAGTTCCAATAGCCCTCCCCATAGTCAGAAGCTCCTGGCATCACGATGCAGAAGTTCCACCACCCCCATGCAGCAGATGCACCGCCATCTGCTAAAAAGGACCTCTGTTGTGAGACTGTTCATCCTGCTTTAATGTCATTTTAAAATAGGAAAGTAACAAAAATAGGTTATTCCTATTTCTAATAGCCAGAGATAACCACTGGTAATGTCTCTACATATATGTTTTGACCTTTCTAAATTGTTCTCTGGGAATGTCCACGGGTTTACCTTCCCTCCGTAGAAGCTAGGAGAGTCCGTTTCCACTGTAGTCCTATTAAGAGTGCTACCTTTGTAAACATGACTTAGTTTTTCTCAGTTGAACAGGGGAAAATGGCACCTTGGTAATATTTTACAGTACATGGTATTGATTGTCACTCAAGTTGAAGTCTTGTTTTTTTTTTTTTTCTTTTTTGATGCTTGGTGTTTGTGTTTCTCCCTTGTAGGTGCACCTGCGCCCTCTACCTTCCTTAGTACTTCCTAATCTTCTTCTGTTCTGTACGGTCTGCCTGTGTATGAAGGATGTTAATTCTATGTCTGCAGCTATGCTTTTTAAAGTGTTTTGTTGAGTAACTTTTAAGTTGCTTTCAGTGACTTACTATTTGAAGAAAAGTTTTGTTTTTATATGTTGAGATATATTAACATTTTAATGACAGTGTTCCTTTTTCCTTAACCCCCTTTGGACAACTGACCACAGTCTAAAATCTACAAAATCTTCACAAATTGGCCTCCTAGATCTTTTTATGGTTTTGATTTTTATACAGTTAATGCTTCTTTTTAATGAATGTGTTCATTACACAGTATTAAATGAAAAAAGTTGAAGAAATATCGAAATCTTGACAAAATATGATTGTTTCTTCTTGTTCTTCCCCTTCCATTTTCTTTTCCATCCCAAATTCATAAACAATAAATCTTTTTTCTAAGTATCTCTACCTACACATGCCCACATATATACACACTGATGTACATTTACATAAATAATACTGCAGTAAACACCCACTTTCTTGCCTTCCTTTTTTACTTCATAGCAGCCAGATGTATTGCTTTATTGCAGGATGTACTGCATTTTCATGATTTTTAACAGCTGTATAGCATTCCATAATGTGAACATACTATGATGGTTTACATCTTTCCACATTGAAGTGTATTTATATTGTTTTCATTTGATTTTGTTCACATGTTCTTTGCAATGATTATTGTCTTATATACATCTTTGCCCTTATGCAAACGTGCCTTTCATTCAGGCTATTAGAAAATTGCAATTGTTCTGTCAAATGGAATGCATGCTTTAAACTTTGATGTATGCTGCATGGTCTCCATCCAGGGAGGATATAACAAGTCACAGTTCTATTCTTACAGTCAATTCTCTGGGCTACTTTGGGTGCTGTCAGACAAAGTGCTTTTCAGCGTGATGAGCGAGAAATGAGGTTTCCTTGTTGATTGGATTTGAATTGTCCTGATTGCAAATGAATTTAAATGCCTTTTGCATTATTTATGTAAATTCCTTTAAGGTAATCATTTGCACAAGTATAGCAGTTATCTATTACAATAATTGTGCTGCATAACAAACAACCATAAAACTCAGTGGCTTCAAAGAATAATCATTTATTTAGCTCCCGGTTCTGGGTTGGCTGGTGATTTTTCTAGCCTAGGTTTACTCATGCACCTGCTGTCAGCTGCATGTTGGAGGGTTAGATGACTGTCACCTGCTCAGGCTGTGATGACTAGTTTGACTCAGCTCTGCTCATTATGTCCCATCCTCCAGAATGCTTTTCCAGGCATGTTTTCATGGAGAAAGCCGGCAAACAAGGCAGGAAACGGAAGCTTGTAATCACTTTTACAAGCCTCTAGGTGTGTCATGTTTGCTACCATCCCATTGATCAAAGTGAATTACGTGGCTGGACCCAGAAACAAGGGCAGGGGACCAGGGGTTTGGAGGGATATGACCCTGCCTGTGTCCTCAAGGTAGATCTGAAGCTCACCTGGCTTTTGACAAAAACTTTTTCTTTATTTGTTATTGAATTTATTGGAGTAACATTGGTTAAGACAATCATATAGGTTTCAGGTGTACAATTCTATAACACATCATCTGTATACTGTGCAGTGTGTTCACCACCCCAAGTCAAGTCTCCTTCCATCACCATTTATGCCCCTAAACCCTCTTTAACCTCCCTCACCCCCCTTTTCCTCTGGTAATCACCATGCTGTTGTCTGAAAATACCATCAGGTTTGCATTGAATAGACTTTTTTTACTATAGGTATTTCTACTTTTCTATCTTTTCTTTCTCCTTCTTTAAAAGGCACATGTCTTTGGTTTAGTTACTAAGAAGGATCTTCTATTTTACATTTGTCTTTTTTGTTATTACTATGCTCTTATCTATAAAACTCAAATAACAGTATTAATATGTAATGTTTAGAATATTTTCCATATTAAAAACATGGAAAGCCAACTGGTTTGAAACTTCTGTTTACTAATAGTCTTAATATTAGGACCCTTATCATTTCAGTTTCTTGCCAAAGTAAACACAACATATCAGATATTGAATGGGGCAGGTTTCTAACTAAATTACCCTGTCAGAATGTGGCTGGAGACCCTGTCTTTATTGACTCAGTTCCCTGCTACCTAAAGTAATATAGTTATACACCAATAAAATGACAGAATAACAGATGGAAAATCTATTAGTGAGAACATCAGAGACCAACACGCTGGTGCCAGGGGTGCAGTGCTGCCAGGCCTGCAGTCGGACCAATCCTGGGCAAAATGGAATTCCAAATGCCTGCCTCAGCCTGAGTGCCAGCTCGAAGACAAGGAAGATATTTATATTCGAAGGTGGGAGGGAAAACAGTACATATTCTAGCAACTTAACAGGAACTGCAGCTCCGTGGATGCCACAATAGGAAGGGAATTACTCTGAGGATGGGGGGCTGCCCACCCATAGGGAGGGAAGGCAGAATGGGCAGGACTGCCAGCAAAGTCAGGCAGAGGTGTGTAGAGAGAGAATTTTGAGTCCTGCGGAGCTAGATAGCAACCCAATCCCCCCCCCCCTTTTTTTTCGATAAGTTGGGTGACTCTGGGTCTTACCTGACACATTCACATTAGGGAGTTAAAAAGCTAGAATTTTGACTCACATCCCTGAATTCCCTTTAAAAGCCATCATGGAGTCCTGGTTTAATATACAATTTTACAAAGTAGTTCTTGTAGAATTTTTGGGATTTGATGTACGCCATTGAAACTACTCTTACAAGTAAGGCTCATTGATCTTTTTTTCCTTAAAATTGTATTTCTATTTGTTTGGTTTAATGAAATGTCAGTGACTACACTAGAAATATATTTATAGGGATCTGATGATGTGCTTTTCACTGCAAATGAGAAAAATTCAATCAAGAAAGAAAGAATTGTACTGATGAAGCTAAGGCATGCTAAAGAGGATTCTGGATTCTTGCCATGTTAACACAATGCTTAGGGAATAGATTCCCCCCACCCCCAGGGTAAAGAACATAATATTTACTATTATGCTATTGGAATAAGAAACATGGCATGCATTTTTTGTTTATTTGCATGAATGAATACACAAATGACTTGCAAAGGTGTACGGTTTGTGTGGCCCAGGAAAGATGGGAGAGCTGAGACTGAGATGGGTCTGACCTGAATAATTTCTCGTTACTTGTATTTCACAGAGAAGCTAACCCTCATCTGCCCTGTTGCTGCAGAGTCTGGGGACTGTTCAAGACGATGGATCGCCCTTCTGCTGGTAGACGTCTTTTCTGGCTGATCTATTGAAATAATATGTGGTCATCAGTTAGCAATTTTTGATGCTGTAGTTGCAGTTCTTGTAGCTATAAAAACCTTTACAAATCAGGATTTGCAATTTGATAGCAGAAATACAAAAATATCCCTCTCTGGGTCTGTGCCTTCTTGCAAAGCTAACTACCATTTTATTTGGCATATTTTCCCATAGCCTCAGAGACTCCCATCGACAAATTTATTAAACTTGTCTTATCCAGAATGTTAATGTTTCTGTAAATCTTCACCATCTGTTGTACCATCTAATTGCAAATATGGAGCAAAAATAATTCATGATTTTATCATAATAAATTTAGATAAATGATTTAAATGTACTTGAACATTCTTTATTCAAAGCCACATGGATTTTTTTTTTCAGCCTTTTTTGTCCTCCTTGGCACTGTGGAGCTGTCCTTTCTCAGTGCTCTATGTCATGAAGGGCTTTTCCTGAAAAAGACACTCTCGTCTCCAGGCCTGCTAGCCGATCTCCAAGTGTAACTGACAGTAAATGAGATGCCATAGGTTAAACCTAAGTTGCCTCCTAAGAAACATGAATAATTGAAATTCTTCACATACATATTTATCTCTTCCTCTCTGCTTGTCAGTCACTCCTCAATGGCCACTACTCCAAACATATCTGCCTGAGACTCAGATAAATTATTTGAGCTCCACCTTGGCCCCTTTTTTCACTCTGTAAGTGGATTTTACCTGGCCTATTATTTATCTATCTATAATTTTATCTATATATAAATTTCTTGTTATTCCAATAGGAATGTGCCCTTGAAGTTGTTTATCAGAATATTTCTGCCCTGGCCAATGTGGCTCAGTGACTGGAGCGTTGTTCTGTAACCGAAGGTCCGAGGGTTCGATTCCTGGTCAGAGCACATACCTAGGTTGCAGATTCATCCTCTCATGAGACCCTGTCTGGACACTTACAATGCCTGGTCCCAGCATGGATCTCCAGTCTGAGTGTGTACAAAGGCAATCAATCAATGCTTCTCTTTCATCTATGTTTCTCTTTCTCTCTCTCTCTCTCTCTTAAAAAAAGCAAATGAAAATGTCCTTGAGGATAAAACATTTTTATATTAAAAATTCCATAGTGCTATTATTAAATTACAAGCTTATATTTTGTGCACGTCTGTACTTGATTTGATATTTCTGTTATATATTAAGTAGAGTGTGCATTAAAGAAGAGAAAGGTTTGTTTCCATGAAGTGAGCTCTTCATTGAGAAATAAGCGTACAGATGGTCTAAACCTCTAAGTGAAAATCTAACCATGACAGTGCAGAGCTATTAGCCCTTTTGCAATTCAACACAAAATTCTGAGCCACATTCTACTGTCCTCTTAGTCTTTGAGCAGAGTTGGCTTGAGTGGACTGTACTAGGTCATCTGATGTCACTGTTGAATCTGCAGCATGGGCCACCTCATCTGGGTGGATTACAGTTGTTCCTCATTCACAGTTTCTTAACTCACAGTTTCAGTTGCCGACAGTCAACTGCAGCTCAAAAATATTAAAGGGAAAATACGAGAGTAAAGGGTTTATACATTTTAAATTGCCCACTGTCCTGAGTAGTGTGATGAAGCCTTATGCCATCCTGCTCTGCCCTGCCTGCCGTATCTGGGGCCATCCCTTTGGCAAGTGTGTCCGCAGTGTACACGGTCCCTGCTGCTGGCCACTTGGTAGACCAGATGGACTGTCTCTGTATCCCAGTGTGCTCAAGTAACTTTTATTTTACTTAGTAATGGACCCAGAGTGCAAGAGTAGTGAGGATGGCAATTCAGATACGCCAAAGACAAGTGGTAAAGTGCTTCCTTGAAGTGAAAAGGGTGAAAGCTCCTGACCTAATAAGGAAAGGACAAGATCATATGCTGTGGTTGCCAAGATCTATGGTGACAACAAGTCCAGCCATGACATTGTGAAGAGAGGAGAAATTTGTGCTTGTTTTGCTATCATGCGTCAAACTGCAGGAGTTATGGCCAGAGAGTGTCATAAGTACTTCGTTAAGATGGAAAAGGCATTGAATTTGTGTGTAGAAGACATGAACAGAAAACGTGTTCTGATCGGTGACATGTTGTACCAGACAGCACTGAGCCCATATGGAGACTTCAGCGAGGGATCGTCTGGAACGAGGACACCAGGCCACTTCCTGTGAGGACAGAGTGGCTACGTGGATTCAGGAGCAGGTCTAGCATGTACTGTCTCACATCATTGCATGAAGAAGAAGGGTATGTTCATTGCAATAAGGTATTTTGAGAGACCGTAGTAGTCACGTAACTTTCATTATGCTATGCTATTATAATTGTTTTATTTTAATATACTATTATTAACATTATTGATCCCTTACTGTGCCTAATCGATAAATTAAACTTCATCATAGGCATGTACTATATATAGAGTTTAGTATTATGTATGGTTTCAGGCATCTACCAGGGGTCTTGGAAGGCATCCCCTGTAAGTAGCGAGGACTACAGTATGCTCAGTCATGAGGCCTGTAGATCTCTGGGTTCTACTCGAGGCCTTTATGCCAGTATCACAGAAGTAATGGCATGCTATCAAATTACTATCCTGTCCTATCCGTAGAATGTGAACAGCCCGAGGTGGAACTGTGCCTTGCCCCTGTGTATTCTCAGGGGCTAGCGCAGGAGCGACGTGCAGGAAGAGGAACAAGAAGTGCTTGTTGACTTAGCTGGTTACATTACTGCAGCACAGTGACTGTATGTGGAATGAATAAATAAATCGAAAATGTCTCTGGTGAGAAAAGAAAGGCTACATTTTCCAAGTGAGGTTTTATTTACTTAACTGATAAAAGCTAAGATGATGTCTGTTCACCTCATCATAGTGTAGAAAAACAGATTGAAAAATACTGCTGCTGGAGAAGTGGCAAGAAGGGGGCCGTTTAAGTATCGGTGGATTTCCTACCAAAACATATGTGCCCTTCGGAGGCCAGGCCGATGGCCTCCTGTGGGTACGATGATATCCTGCTCTGAAATGTGCCAGAAAAGGGATGGCAAAGGCCAGGGGAGGTGCTTGTGATTCTGTGGCTATGGCTTAGACCCCTGACTCCCCAGCAAATAAATCTACCAGATTTAATTGGATTTTCTTTCAACGTTGAAAACATTCCATTTGAAAACATTCCAGGTCAGTTGATTCATCTAGATATTTTCAGACAAATGTATGAGCCAAACCCACAGCATCTTATGATGGATTAGATTTCAACAATAATCTGCGAGTGTGGTATAGAGAGGAGGTGAGTACGAGATCTTTCAACAAATGGCTCAGCATTCAAATGCACGTGTAGCTTATTGCAGCTTTGACATATGAGTATAGAATCTAGTTATACCTAGATAATTATTTTCCAAATTCTTCTAAATTACTTCACTTCATTTAAATATTTATGCAAATAATAATAGTCATACTTTCAAAGACAGTTCCTTGCAAAAGCAGAATAAAGTGAAGAAGCTTTCTCACTCTGAGTGAGTCCTATAGAATCAGCACTCACATCTCCTCCAAACCGGAGCCTTTAATTCTGAATAACCAATGCACATACCACGTGGCCAGTTCTCAATAAAGCCGAGTGCTCCTTAACCAGCTCTTTCCTCAGCTAAAGACTTGGTCCTTTTTCATATATCCTTACATGGCTCTGCATTGCACCAGGTTATCTCCTGTTTACTCTGCTTCAGAAGCTATTAAGTATGAAGCTAAAAACTGATGGAAGCGGTTCTCTTCTCTTGTATTTGACATTGGATATGATGACTGCAATCAGGATAATCATTCCAAAATGTGGCTCTACTGAGATCCTGCAAGTACTCCTCCGATGGGCCAGGAGTAGGCTTCTTCAAAAACCCGGGTACTTTCTCCGAACTCCCACAGGCTGCTAGAGAATTATGGGCTTGCTTTAGGATTTGACCAATTTTCTTATCTTCAAACCATGTGAGTTTAATTTTCTTCTTTGTGGCTGTGTCATGAGCAAAAGCATGATTAAGACACTAAGTTTTAGGAAAACCCATTTTATGACATTTAAGTACAAAGCTATTTATTATAAGAATTTGGAACTATTGATTTGGTAAAAATGGCTACAGAAATAAACTGAAGCCTTTGAGATCACACAGATTGGAAATATGTATAAAACTGCACAAGGTGTGTGGATTCTGCTGTCCAGTGCAGTCGTAGTTTGAGCTGGGTAGGTTTCCACTGTATTTATAGCTTGTTTATGCTAAATCTGGCCAAAGATAAGTATGCCCACCACTAAAATGCTTCTGCCACTTTGAATTCTGTGTGAATTTTTTAAATTTCATTTTAGTCATTTACACTATTACAGATGTTCCCATCTTTCCCCTTTGCCCACCTCCACCCAGCCATTTCCACCCCCCTTCCCTCAGCCCATCACCACACTCCTGTCTGTGCCTGTGGGTTGTACATATATGTTCTTTGGCAGAATGTGGTGATCAAAATGCTCAGTCATTTTTCTGTGGCATAATGAGATAGCAAAGAATTTCCTAAAGTGCAATAGATTAATTTTCAAGTGAGTTGTGCCTTGTTCCAAACTTTTATTAAGTAGGTGCACTCAACAGAACGGAGGTCATTTGTTATGTTGTTATTTCAGTTAGTCTGGGTCTAGGCCTTTGTACATTTTGCCCATACATTTTGGTAAAGTGCTTCTTTCATTGCACATTTGGAGAACTTTATACATATACGTCTATGTGTGTGTCCTTAAACTTCCAAACTTCCTTCGTCCCTTGGAGACTGTTGAACACAGCTTATCTAAGAAGGGGGATGGGACTGGATTCTAAAATTTATTTGGGACCGTGGGAATGATAGTTGAGAAGAACACTGTTTGCACACGACAGATTTCTAGGTACTTTTCGCTGCTATCTATACGTAATACTTATCGAACATTTTAATAATTACGTATTTTTGTAAGCCTAAAATAATTCCTTCAAAGCTTAAAGAAACTTGACCAAAAGACAGTACAAACACACGGGCACTTGGATGTGAATGTTACCGTGTATGGGAAATTATACGTTTGGGGTAGCATGAGCTTCGAATGTTAAGTCACATCAAACTCTTCCATCGCATCGAGCAGACCCAGTATTGGTCGTGTAGCCAGAACTTTCTGGTGCTAGTAAAAATGAAATTGGCAAGTTGAAATGAAATCTTGCTACATTTCTGATATACTTGTCTTAAGATATTAATGAAACACTTCAAAACACTGACATGAAGTGTCCAGATTTCCAGACATTTGTTGTGTGAGCTTTGTTTAGTTGTGGTGTGTGTGTGGGTGTGTGGGTGTGTGTATTGTGTAGTGACTGGCCCATGCTATCCTCAAACGTGTGGTTATCTCTGCTGTATTGGCATAGTCAGTGACTTGAGCATTCAGCAATAGCATTTGAGTAGGTTTTATCAAGAAGCAATATTTCCAGTTATAAACAGGTTTAAAAAATCATCTAAGAATAGGTTTAAACTTGCTGAATGCAAAGATTAACCCTCAAGTCATTGTAGCTTTCGCAATTGCTTATTGTATTAGTTTAGATGCTAGCACAGCATTCTGATTCTATTAAAATAAAAAGTTGAACTGCAAAAAGGAATAATTTGATATGATGCATAGACTCAGTTATGATATGACACATAAAGTCCATTGTAGTTAGGTAGACTTCCTAACATCTCTTCCCAAGCAGGAAACCACCTTCGGTTCTTGCTGCCCATTGATGACATCCAATATTTGCTGATAATAGGTGAAACAATGAGCCAAAAACAGTACTTTTCTGCTCTCGCTATAACCACAGCTATAGGGAAATATAGGGAGAAAATATTTTTAAAAATCTAAAAAAGGCAGAAGTAAGACAACTGTCTGTAGCTTAGTGTCTCAATTTACCACAAACACCATTAAAAATTCAAGCTACCCTAAGAATTCAGCAGAAGTTTCCATTATGAAGTAGACATAAACAGAGCAATTCCATAACAAGAATCTCACTCAGTGCCTTGTCTCAGGTGATGTCCTGTTCTTAGGGAATCCGCAAAGCCGAGACTTAAAATAACCAAAGCAGAGTGAAGACTGAATAGAAATTCTTAATTGAGAGTCTTCTAATTGGAAAGGCTTTTTAAGTCACACCCAACTAAGAGTTTTTCCCAGTCCATCACTGAGGAGGAAGTGAAAGGATATCTTTCGCATAGGTAGCTGCATATACTGGGATTCATATCAATTTGGGAGCAAATGATACCATATTTTCATCTCAACTGTGAACCCATCCATTCTTACCTATTTTATTTTTGCGTAAAATTCTGATTTAAACAACACACACAAAAACATCGTTTTGAATGGGTATCGAAATTGGATATGTCTTATCTCACTCCTATAGTTAAAATTTTAGAGGCAAAAGTAGGGCAGTCAGATGCGTAAATACCATATTTAGTGCACACTAGCTGGTGAATAAAGTGAACGCTACATGTAGTGTTTACTAACCTGATACATAATGTATATAATTATATAGCTAGATAATTCACTTTAGTAAGATGATGCATAGTTCCTTGAACATTCCGTATTAGTTTCCTATTGCTGCTGTAACAACTTAACACAGATTTAGTGGTTGAAATAACACATATTTATTATTTTATAATTCTGCAGGTCAGAAGACCAAAATTGGTTTCACTGAGTTCAAATCAAAATATAAGTAAGGCCACACTCTCTCTAAAGGGGCATGGAGATCATTTATTTCCTTGCCTTTTCCAGCTCTCTTTTGGGGTGGCCTGCATGGCTTAGCTCAGGGCCCCATCCTCTATCTTCAAGTGTCTCCTGCCCTCTGCTTTCAGCATCCCATCTTTTTCTCTGACTCTGCTCCTCCTGCCTCCCTCTTTTTAGGCCCCCGTCGTCATAGGAGGCCTCTGTGGAGAAGGCCGTCTCACAATTATCAACTGAATCACATCTGCAAAGTCCCTTTTCCCAAGTAAGGTAACATCTTCACAGGTTGTAGGAATTAGTATGTGGACTTTTTTGTGTGTGAAGAAGGCATTTTTTTCTCCCTACTATATTTTTTCTTCAGAGGTTTTATCACAGTTTATTATGGTAGGATTTTATGATTATAACATTTATGTCCTCCTTTAAATAATAAACTACAGAGGCCATGGTTTTTACCATTGTATTCCCCAGCACTCACTAGCACACTAGCTAGCAGACACTAGCAGAGTGTTTGGCTCTTAATAGGTGTTCAGTAACCACAGGAGAATAAATAAATGAACAGTGTCTCAGGTTAAGATTAGTTTATGCTGCAAGCAATGGATACCTTTGTTCACATATTTCTATAAAACCCTACAGAGTGTTATTTAATCACATCAGGATATTTGAAAATGACTTTACTCAGTTTAATTCTATGTTTACCTACTGTCAAAATCCAACTGATTACGTGTAGCAGTATTGATTACCTATTTTGAGCATTTTTGCTTCTGGCTCAATGCTATTGGACAATAAAACTAATTGCCCCAATTAAACTATTCATGCAATATTCTGTGTTATAAAGTGGCATCAACTGGAACTACTGTTTTGTCTCTGCAGCTAAACCAAGTGTTCTCTGCTCTGTAAATTACATAGCTCAGTTGTAGGCACGGCAGAAAATGCTAGCCTGCCAACTGCTAACACAAAACATATTTTTCTGCTGCCAAACAGCCGATTAGGAGTCACAACATTAAATTGAATGTTTGTTCATTTGGTTTAAAACATCATGCCAACATCAACATCTCCGGAATACATCCTATATATATAACCGTTGCAAGGAAGAAGCACGAGATGCCTCACCATCTTTTCATCTAACCTCATAGCTGATCTGTCACCCTGCCGTCCTGAACATCTCTCACTCCATTTCAGTCTCTGTATCCTTCCTTTTGGTTTATGTTCTGATGACCTCTTTCCGGAATATTGCAATGGTCCACAGACTGGCTTCCTGAATCCTTGAGATGTCTTATTACATAAGCCTCTTTTTTTTTTTTTTAACATAATTTAGGTTGATTTTTTCCTCTTTGTGAAAATGTCACTTATGCAAGAGAAGATTTATCACTTTTAATTAAAAGGATACTTTTAAAAAAACAGGAAAACCTTTCAGGTCAAATAGAAGTGGATTCCAGTCTGCACTGGCCTCAGCTGACTCCCTGGCTTTTGAAATGCACCTCCCAGTCTCTTTAGTTTAAAGTAGGAAACACCCGCTTTGATGTGTGAGTGAGAGAACCTGTGTGCCCGTGCATGTGAACTGAGTAGTTGAAATAGGATCTGAAATCTACCGTTTGCTCGACCCCGTTTTTCCCTTTTGTTTCTCCATAGCATTTCCTGAGTGGCATTTATAAAGTACAGAGGTGATTTTATACAGCCCTGTAATAAAGCCCTTCTATGGATTCGGGAAATAATTCAAACTCTCTCTTATTTTTTTTTTTCTTTTCACTGAGGGTCCTTCATGATCTGGCTCCTGTTTACTGTTCTTTCCCCATATACCTGACAGTCTCAGAAAATGCAAGTTTTTAAACCTCCCAGTTTCTTTTTGTCTCCTTTTTTTATTTCATTACATAAAATTTCGTCATCTTAGAATTCGATTTCTTGTCTCATATGAATGTGAATTTCTCCTTGAACTTCTAGCTCAGTTTTTGCTTCTCCTCCAAGTCTTCCCAGGCTAATGCTTTGCAAACACACCCAAGCAATATTGATTGATTCGATTTCTGCCAACACTGTGTCTTATGACATGGATCACACTGCATTGTGTTTTTATGTTGGTTTTCCTAATAGACTCTGACACACTTGGTTATTAAAGAGATGCACATACATCATTGGTACCCCTACCTAGCCGTGTTTTGCACACAGTGCCTGGTAAAGCTCTCTAGAACAAATGATTTCTCCACCTGCGTCTCAGCTGAGTTTGTTCCCACTTTGAGGAATACTTTCAGGTGGGATATTGATTATAAGCCTGTAAGTGAGATGATCTTTTGAAGACTGAGATATTTCCTAATGGCTTTCAAAATCAAATAAATATAGGGATAATTACTTCAGTCAATGGGACTTATTCAGATAATAATATAAAAGATTTTTTAAAGTGATTCTATTTTACAAGTTGAACAAGGTCAGCACGCAGGAATGTTTTACTGAGATGGACATCTATTTCTTGCCAAAGACGGAAGGGAGTTCTGAGAAGTGGACTGTATACCAAGGGGGAATATGAAAGAGCTCCTTCTCTAAAACTAAGATGTTCTAAACATGGACCTTTCAATTCAAGGCAGTGTGAGTCCACCGTAGCTCCTCCTGCGATTGTAACATGGACACTGATGCTGTGACTGACGTCCTCATCAGAGTGATGAACATCTCTCCCCTGGACCGCTCATTGGGTTGACTGAAAACTCTGTTTATTTTTTTTTCTGTAAAATAAAAGACACATTTTTTATTTTTACCAACAACTTTATTGATTTGAATATTTTGAATATGTTGGCTATCTCCCATGTGGTATAACATTGATTGTTCTCAATTAATGTCTTGATTTGACCGCTATCAACTTCAACTGGTCCATCCAACCGTGGAGCACCATCCAGCGAGAAATCTCCAGCACAAAACTTCACAAAACACTTTTGACACATCCTATCAGTCACAACACCTTCTCCACACACTGCACAGATCTCTTTTGCCTTTCTGTTGTGTTTTTTGCCTTTCTTGAAAAAATAAAACATTTTCCAAGATCTTGCTGATTTTCTACCATCTTCCATATTAAAATAGCTACACAAAATTCACCAATTCTGATATGTTTTTTTAAATGCACACTGATATAACAGCTACCACAATACAATCTAAAAAATTGTTTCGAATGAAGTTAAAGATAACTAAGTGCTCCTAGAGCCATCTTATGGAAAAAAAAATGAACTTTTTGGCCAACCCAGTATCTGCAGAATCCAGTATTGCACGAAATTCTGGAAACATGTTAGTTTTCCCATGGAAGGATCAATTTATCTCCTTGTTTTGGAGCAGGTAAATTTATTAGAGCTTTTTACCTTATATATGGAGAGAAATACATTTTCTTGGAATCAAAATCACTATTGGGACCCAAGCTGGCACAGAAAATGGTATGGGTGTTTCAGATTCCTACAAATGCTCACTTCTCATACAAAAAGTCTTTCTTGTTCAAAAACTGAGCTATATCATTAGTAGTGCAGATTGAAATTAATGTCACAGAAGCATTTCAAATACTGAACAGAATTAGAGAAACTTAGCAGTTTTTTAGTTACTAATATTGCTTTTTACTTGGTATTCAGGCCTAACAACAAGAAAAAATATTTGCACATATTGCCTTAATCATAAACATATTACAAGCAAAACAAGTCTAAACTTAGAATCAGAAGTCTCCATTTGAATCCAGAGCCCACTTTCAGTTGGTGGTGTGATTCTGGGTATGTTGTTTACCTACTGATTCTCAGTTATCTTGTCTTTAAAATGGTTGATAATGATGGAATTGTAGTAAAATTAAATGTGTTTAAAAACACTTTTTAAAACCTGGTGACCTATAAAAGTGCTAGTCACTATTATATCATGAGTAGAACATTCATGAAATGTCTAAAAATTCAGACGATTGTAGGACAAAGCTGAGACATTATTGTTTGTTGCAGTCCATTCTAGGCGTTGAGTACGCAGACCATAGAGATTATGAAATACTTTTAATGGCAATTTTCTTACAGAGTGTTCTTCTTCCTGTAACAATTAAAAACTGTTCAGTTACTGGTAACTGGATATTACTTCTCTTCAATATCAAGACTTTGAAGTTCTTGTAATGTTGATGACTATACATTGAATGAGCTGCATCTAGAGATCTAATACACTGTGCCAGTTGTGGTCGGAACTCCACTTTATTAATGGTAAACCACAGGACTAAACGAGGTGTGTCTGACCTCTTTTGATCTGTGAAGAGCTATGCAAAAAAGCCGTGTGTGTCTATATATAAAATATACGATTACCTATATTTGGTGAATGTGAATTTTGGTACAAAAATGTTAAAATTAACTTAAATAACATTAGCTAGAATATACCTTTATTTTAGATTGGTGATCTTTAGCAGTGATTCTGTGTTCAGCCAGTTTTATTCAAAGAATTATCTCTAAGTTGTTCCCGTTGGTTAACCCTGTCAACGCAAACCCTACTATGAGCTAAGATTTCACCAAGATTTCTGTGCATTGCTTCTGGAGCACATGATTGAAATACGGGATGAATGGCATACTGAAAACATGACCTCCATGACTTCAAGAAAGAAAGATTTCATGCCTCTGGCTTTGAATGCCAATATAGACATAGCTTGGGTGTGTGCAGCATGCAAAAGCTTAACTTTATAAAGGTCTATTCAATTGCCATTGCCCAGGTAATATATTTCAATAACTTAAATTTATTTAAAAATATTTTGAACTTCATAAATGGTTACAGTCATGCTGAATAAGCTAGACTTTCCCCCTCTTTTTTGGGGGGGGGGTGTGATTTGTACATTTTTTGGGGGGGGTCCTGAATAACTAATTACATTTTTCATCATGTTATAGATTTAATTAAAACTTTATTCTACTCCAGTCTATAAAACTTAATAAAAATAATTTTCATTTCTGGGTCATAAACCTTGAAAAGTTCAAGACCCAACAGAATAGTCAGTGGAAATAGAGACTGAAAAAAACTTCTCACTGAAATCACTCCCAGAAAAAGAAATTAGAAAAACATCATCTTAAATAGGCTTTGATGGCAGAATTTAGTGACTTACTGTATACTGGACAGTGGCATGCATGGTATATACCGAATTTTATCTCACTTTCACTGTGCCTTGTAAGGTACTGTAATTAGTTCCATTTTAGAGATGAGAAAAGGTTGAAAACAGGTCACTTATCTAAAATCTCACAGATATCAGTGGTAGTATCACTTTTTGCTATTTGTTATCCCTCACTGCCCAAAAGTGAGGGATATTTTTATCTTTGGTTTAGATTATGTGGCCCATTATCATAAATAATATCTTACAAATACCTCAGTTCTTTGATTTTTTTCTTCCATTCCACTGCAACTGGAGGTACCCGATGCGTTAATTTATTCAATCCTGAATTCAAAAAACTCACTATCTGACCAAAACAGAGAAGTTCAAATCACTGTAAACAACCATTTCTTGAATCCATGATGCTAGGTAAATCCATTGTTTTGTGTGCTGGAAAGAAAAAAAGAAGGAAAAAGAAAAAGATAGACAGACTGACACATTGTTTTAATTTTCTATTGCTGTGTAACAAATCATTACAAATGTAGGGGCTTAAAACAACACAAAATTATCATCACACAGGATCCAGAAACCTAGACACAGATTAGGGAAGACATCTCCCCAGGGTCTCCCCAGGCTGAAAAGAAGGCATCCAGGTGCTGCCTCTGGTATCTGCCACTTCCTCCAAAACAAGGTTGCTCACTGTCCCTCTTGTACCTTTGTGTCATTAGATCCTGATTCAAGGTACAAAGTAGATTCTTCTGATAACTGCTTCTAATTATGTGTCTGTGCCTTTGCTGTAGGGGAGGCTAGGAAAGCTAGCCAATGGTCTAAGCTCTTTGTTCTATACCATAGAGTCCCTCCTGCTTGTTTAAGCAAAAAATAATTTATTAAATTACATTAAGTAGCTCTCAGAATCTTTTGGAGGGCCAAAAGAACCAGGTGTGCATTGTACATGGCCCAGAGAATAAAATCAATGCATTTGCATTGCGAGATATTTCTGGTGAAAC
Source organism: Tonatia bakeri (assembly GCA_004024845.1). Taxonomy (NCBI): domain Eukaryota; kingdom Metazoa; phylum Chordata; class Mammalia; order Chiroptera; family Phyllostomidae; genus Tonatia; species Tonatia bakeri. The sequence goes on along the minus strand of PVIA01008553.1, from coordinate 19,113 downwards.
ATGCTGTTAAAGATGGTTACTCAGCGTGTCTCTCCTTCAGTACTGGAAACCTCTGCTGCTCCCCAAAGTCTTCATATGTAAGCCTCTGCCACCAGGTTTAAAAACCATGCCCGGTTAATACACACCTAGTCTTTGCTTCATGAGCATCCAAGTCTTAAATGAAGCTCCAAGGCTGGTAGAATGGAGGTTATATGTCTGCTCAAAGTTTGCAAGGAAATATGGCAAATATTTTAGCTTCCTAGCTTCTAAAACAGAAGGCAATATCAAACAAGGAAAATAGGCAAACAAAAACTCTTCGACACTGATAATGGTATGGTGGTTACCAGAGGGGAGTGGGTGGGGTGGTGATCACGGTAAAGAGGGTGAAATACATGGTGGCAGAAGATGGGTTGACTTTGGGTGGCGGGCACACAATGTAATATACAGATAATGAAGTACAGAGTTGTACACTCAAAACCTATATCATCTTAATAACCTGTGTACCCCAATACATTTAATTAAAAAAAGAAAAAGAAAATAAAGTAGGAGATGATAAACCCATTAGAATGGATGGCAAGTGGACCACTCTGCTGTATCCACCAAAGACGTAGTTGGCATTTTTAGGTTCACAGTGAGAGGTATGCTCTGCTTCCCATTTGGACGTAGGAGGTAGTGGAGTGTTTCCCGGGCGTAAGAATACAAGAATACGGTTCAAATGCCGGACAGACCCACCATAGTCAGTGTCTGCTCGGGTGAGGTGTGGGAGATGCTCATCTAGCTTGCACGATTCAGGGACAACAAAATGACTGAGTAATCAGGACTGATGATATTACAATGTCAGTCTGAAAACCAGAATTAATGCATAGAAACCGGGAGTCAACATTTTAAATAAAGGATCAGCGTCCAGGGCAGGTGAACCGTATTGGAGGCTGAGGCAAAGGAAAAAACAGTAATACCCATTGTGTAGTAAATCTTGTGCCTGAGGCGAGTGCCCCACCCAGCCCATGTCCCGTCTCTGAACTGGACGGACCCACCCTGCTTCACATAGTTCTAAGAATGGTCGCCACCTCCACAAGGCTTACCTGTCACCAGCTTTGCCACTACCGTGGAAATATTTTTTCTTTTCTGGAAGATAGGCAGGGTCCAGCACAAATAACGCCCCCTTTTTATTACAAAACCTTAAGCATGTAATTCTGTAACATAACAGAATTACACTTAAGCATACCATATGACCTTTTAGATGAAATGTTCAAATTTAAACTATAAATTATTACACCCATATTGTTCCCCTCCAACCACATTCAAACAGGCCTTACTTTGGCCAGGCCCTGTATGCGAATCTAACAGAATATGTGTGGGTGGACAAAAGTAAGTTTACAGTGCAGTACAGATAAATAATACGATCATTAATAAGTAATAATGCAAGAAAAAAACTGTGTTTCACATACTCACAACTGTAAACCTACTTTTGCCCACCCCTGTACTGAATGATTCTGCTTGAGGCATTGCCCCTTTGTGAACCAAGCACTTTGACTAGAGGGATGGGGAAACTCTGGGCACCAAGACAGCCTCCTCTAGGATTTTGGAAGAGGAGGAGAAGCCCCCCAAAGGAACTAGAAGAAGACTAATGCATCCACAAAAGCATAGTGGGCTGACAAAACTGTAACGTGACTGTGCAATGTGTTCAGAAGACTAAAAATCTCTGTCCTGACCTTCCCACTTCTCTTCTTGCCCGCTGCCCTCTACTCTGTATAGTATTCAGGTCAACCTTGAAAATGTAAACCCGATGGTGTGTTTCAGCTCCCAAGCCCTCGGTAGCCTCTCATTGTACCTAGAGTATAATACAAAATCTTTGCGTGATCTACTAAACTCTGCATGACCTCACCTCAGCCTACGTCCCCAGTTCTATTTTATCTCATGCTCTGCCGTACTCACTAGACTCCAGGCCTCCTTCCTAGTCAGTCGGTGTTCTAGCATACTGCCTTCCCAGTTCCCACCCACTCCTCCCCTGCCTAACTACCCATTCTTCACATCTCAGTTTAAATGTCACCCAAGTCGTTCCTGGAAGGCTAATGTAAAACTCCGTTATTTCTCTCTCATACTTCTTACATTCATAAATGTTTTGGGGGATTATTCCATGTATACCTCTTGCACCCCTAATCCTGCTAGACTCTAGGAACAGTGAGACAGGCACGTAACTATTTTCTTTGCATCTCTTTCCCCCACTGCCAGCCTTGTATCAGTGCAGTGTCTGACACATAACAGGTGATTAGTAATGTTAATACTTTTGTTGAATTAAGCTAGAGGCCTCACAGCACATAGAACTGACTTCTCTCGTTGCTTACTTACAAGGTTCATTTTGTATCCTTCCTCCTTTTATGCTATAGGGCACCGACATCCTTCCAATGAATTATTGTTTTGTTTATGTGTTTCAGAGTTGGTTTCTACTGCTTATAACCAAAGCAGCAACTCTGAGAGTTACAATCCCTAGCAGGAAACAGGATTTCTGGAGCAGCATGGAGGGAGTAGGGGCCATTTTTCCTCCACGGTATTCTCTTGGTCCCTCAGCCTCTGCTCTCCCTGGGTTTCCCCAACCCTTTCCTAGACTGTCTCCACCTACCGCCTTACAGAAAACCCCCAAAGAATCCCAGCGGAGACAAGAAGGGTTTCATGTCCCCAGCTCTCTGGCTCCCAGCTCTCCAACCCAACTGAACTAACTGCAAATTTGAAAATGTGTCCATGACTTCCACCCCCTGGCCAAGGGTAGGTTTTGCTCCTTCTGTTTGGAAAGACCTTCTCATGCTGCCGACCTCACTCCCTTCTCTCCCACTGATTCACCTTTCATTTATCCCTTGAGTCTGAGATTAGACATCACCTCCTCTGCGAAGCCTATTTTTCCTGCATCAGAGATGGTGTTACATGTCCTTTCATGTCTTCCTATGGTCTCTTGTACTCAGCCCAATTATAAGACTTCCAAGATGTGTAATTGCTTGTACTTTTTTCTCCCATTATACTCTGTGAACATAACACGGTGTACCTACGTACCCACTGCCTTAGAGTCTGATACTTAAGAAACATCCTATAAATACATAAAGAATACAAAAAAAGCTTTCAAAATCCCTGTGTCTATTGTCCTATTTATATTCGCATTTTCTGCAACACACACACACACACACACACACACACACACACACAGTCACACACTCTCCCTGCCCAGCTTGGACTGGTCCATATTGGATGGCATATGCTCTCCTTTTCCTTGACCATTACTTCTTCATGGCCAGCAGCTGATGGAGAAATGATTTCTCATATACTTTACCAGCCAGGAGCGTATTCTCAGAGATTCTAACCCTTGCCTACTGCACACCCTGCGCACTATAGTGATCTGGTAAAGACCTATGCACTATTGTTGGTAGTGAGAGTGAAGAGAATGGGCATGAAGCTCAGAGGAGAAAATCTAGGTGACAGAGTTTCAGATGCATTGAAGAAGAAGGTAATTAAATGCAGGAAGGTCTGTGGAAGTAGGAGCTGCCGAGTATGATTACGTGTGCACCAACCTGATAAAAAAAAGGTAATAAATGCACATATTTCACCCTTTTGCCCAGAACACCTTTATATTCTTGCAAAATCATCATTAAGAGGTTTCTTTGTATTACAGAACTGCTTCCCAGTGAGTCCACTTAGCTCAGGATCTCTCCGAAAATAATGGAGGATTTGTTAAGATACCACTTCAGTAACAAGCCCTTGTCCCAGTACTTCCCAGTCATGTATTTGTAACTTTCTCTTAAAATGTATTTATGAAACTTCAGTATGAATTCAGGATTGTTTCACTTATTTTTCACTGAAACAATGTAATTAAAGGATCTACTGAAAGTACCATTTGTATTCATTAAATAATTAAATATTAATTTTTAGAAAAATATCTTGGCTGGGACATTGATACCAAAGTGGGAGTGGCTCTAACTTATACAATAATTCAGACTGTTTTTCAAGAAATGGGAACTAAGAATACTGAACAAAAAGAATCAAATGCTCGCTGGCACTAAAATAGGATAATTGGTAATATCATGTTTACATGTGGCATGAGAACTTTTTCATATCAGCTTTATTTTGATTTTAGTCATGAAAAACATTGTATTATTATATTTAAATATTTTACTCTCTTAACTTACCTATGTTATAAGAAGATATATTTTAAGTAAAACAAAATGACTATTGGGCCCATAGTCTACATTTTAGACAAAGAAGGGCTCTTCCAACTTCCCTCGCGAGCAAAAGACTGTGGATGCCTTCCCTTCAAAGACCTGTTAGCATGTTTTATCCTGGGGACCGCATATGTGTTCTGCTGTATTGAAATCTTCATAATATAGTAAAATATGTCAAAACCATGCTAATGTTGTAGGAATAACTTGAACAAATATTTTTTCAGTAAAATTTCTATATTTTCAAAATGATTTGCATTCTCTCTCATGCTGGTAAACAAAGTGAGGATATAAACTATCCAATCTTGTGCCATTCATCTTCCAAATAGACTCTGAGTGAATTGCAAGCTATTAGTGTTATTTACCGACAGATATCAGAGCTGGCCAGCTACCTAAATTGCTTCCAGCTCGTTATCATTCTAGGCCATTTCTCTTTGTTCTCCAAGAACATTTCAGAATAAATGGCTTTTTTTTTTATTTTACAAAAAGTGTAGAAAATAAGATTAAAATAACAGGAATGACCAGAATGTCCCTTTTAAGGATTATGACTTCCAACGAGTTGACGTAGGTTTCCAGATTTCATGATGATTTTTTTGAGTTGTTGCCTGAAAGAGCTGTGACTTACATTCAAAATCACCAGAGCATGACTTTTGGCAGAATAATATTGAAGGTGCTTGCTTTGGAAACCAGTGTGCTGTCTCACTTACTGAATGTGGAACTTGGTAATTTTGACCTTTTTTTTCTAATGAGAATTAACTCGAGCATTTTATTTATCACATGGGTTTATTAAGCAGAGTGGCAAAAGATGGTGTGAAGAGATTACTTGAGATACTAGTGTGTGTGTGTGTGATGACAAGAGACTGAACTAAAAATTTGGAAATAGTTTTGAATTGTAAGCATAATTAAGTCTTGAGAACATGCACTATCTCAAACTTTTCTCTAGGTGCTTTACTCACATAAAGCTCTGTGGGGCGGATGGTATAATTGTATGTATTTCAGAGGGGAAGAAGCGGAGGGCTAAAGGGACCACACACCGTACCCAGCGTCATCTGATGAGTTGCAAAGCCAGGGTCGCACTGATGCCGTCTGCCTTCGGTGCTGATGCTCCTAAGCTCTGTGTTAGCTCAGAAAGCTGTAGATTGTGCTTATTACTGAGAAGCTGTGTTTGTTTGTTTGTTTGTTTTTACAGTGGGAAGTTGGCAGACTTGCAATTTAGTTCAAAGAGCTAGAAAGCAGAGACAACAACAATAGTGCTTTTAGAAGAATCTTCAGATTAGGATGCTACTGCCCAAATAAAAGGGTACCATCCACCTGCCCCTCTCCTACTTTACTTGCCTATGATCAGTGTGCTAGCAGAGAGCAGCACACAGCCAGTTCTAGAACAGATGCCCGCTCCTGGTAATGCCAGGCAGTGAGAAGAAGGGTCTTCCCTTGAGAGAGCTAAGTACCTTAGTGATCACCCCCAAAGACCATACATTGTATTTGGTGATATAACCTTCCAAAAGGAAACCAGGGCATCATTAGAAAGAAGACATGGATGCTAACTGTTTAAGAACCAACAAACATTCACTAGACTGGTCATCTTTAGACTGCCTATAAGCTTTGGCATCCACTGTCACAATGTCTAAAATAAACATTTCCTACCTACTAAGCTAGGTCACACTCTTCAATTCAAGTAGTTCATTATTTTTTTAAAAAACATTTATTAACTAATCAAAACATAGTTCACATTATAACTAACATGCCACAAAGTTAACAGTCAAAGAAGCAGGGGAATCTATGAATAGTTTACATCAGCCAGTATTGGTTCTCCAAGATCCCACATTTCTCAGCAGTGTTCTGCTTTTCTCTAGGATCTTTAGTTCTTCTGGCTAAGGTCCCAATTAGGTGCTAATATACCATTACCAGGACTAGTGATCTTCCCACAAGATGTGCCAGCCTCCAGGCTGTTGACAGATGGTAGCAGGAAGAACAGCCCCTAAGAGACAGAGGCAGACAGGATGAGGCAACACCAAGAAAAGGATGAAGGGAGGTCAGTTCAAATGCACCAGGGACTGCCGAAATAAAAATACTGTTAATTACTTGTTTAATTAATGACACATACACCCATGCCAATTTGCACATAAGGCACGTGGCCACCTATACATGTAACATGTCCAGCAGTGCCCTTTGTGTAAGTGACCCTGCTGACTAATGCACACATGCATTAGTATTAACTGCTTGTCTTCACATTCCTCTCTGAGCAAGCCCATCCCTTCAGGCTGTAAGATGCTGTAAAGCCCGTGTAAACTGCTTTGGTTGGAGAGAAGCATTCATTCACTTCAACATCATTTGCAATGTCAAAATGAAAAGAGCTTGAGTGAGAAGCAGGAGGTGCAGATCGGGAGATACAGCTGCCACTATTACCGTGACACCTTAAGTCTTTAAAAAGAATGTGGCAGTCCTAAGTCTAGCTCCTTCTAAACAACAGAAGTATAAAGTGAGCAATAAAAATGCATGTCATATTGGAAAGATAAAGAAATAGTTGAGGGATGACTAGGTGAAAAAAAAAGAGATGAAGACATGGATATGTAGTTAGATATATAGAACAGTGCAGCGGAAAAGAAAATGACTGCTTGGCAGAATAAATTCAAACATGACAGCCTTATAAAGTAAGCCACGAAAACATGAGGCTCTATGATAGAGTTGCAAAGAATAGCACTGTCTGGCATCTCCGCTTGAATTGCCATTATATCGTTTAAACACCACGGGCCTGAAATTTTCAGGCATCTTGCTTTCGTAATGATTCTCTTTTGAGAACTCCCTCTAAATGCATGAGAAAGAATATACTCACTTTCTAGGTAATTGTTTTGTTATAGGTTTTCTTTCAGGTGGTTTGCTTTCTATTTGGGAACTTCAATAGGAAGTAGAACGCATTTATTGAATGACAGTAATGCTTTCTTCTCCATGCGTGGAGACAATATATCCTCCCCTTTGTAAGTTGGTGTCTCACCAGTTCAGAAAGAGATGCTGGGACAGAGTCAGGTTTTAAAGGAGAGCTAGGGCAAATATTACTCCTGCAGAAAGCAGAGACCAGGGCAGTCAAAGTCAAGTTTAGAGTTCATTAACTTTTCGTTGATGGGCAGGGAAGAGCTAAGTTGATGAACAGTGACTGGAGCCCAGGGTGTCTGTGCAAATTAGGGAAAGGCAATAATACAAGTTCCAGGAAGCAGAGACGAAAGCCTAGGATATCCAAAATGTTAGGGACATGGAGTCAGCTCTTTGCATGTAAGTAACTTGAGTCCACACTTCAGGTTTTGTAACATTAACACAGCACAGGAGCCAATAAATAGGGCTTTGTTGTCTCATTTAAAGGCAGAGGCTGTTCTACTTTCCTTTCTATGCTTGTCTGTCAATCAAAGACAAGAATGTGATTACAATGTACAGTAACAGACAAGGAGACAGAAAGACTAGTCACCACAAAGAGATTCCAATTCTATATTAATAGTGTCTGAACCAAAGTGTATAAACAAAGGTTGAAGACAAAAACGATTACAGAGGCCATATAGGTAACAGGTGTGTGAAGCCAGGTTAAGAGCACCTGCCCCATTTTAAAGGGGGTAGCTGCGGACTAGTTTCTGGTTATTCATGCCATGAGGAGTCGGGGGTTCAATTTCTTAAGCCATCTGATTTTTCAAATAAAGCCAAATCTGTATTTTTATTATAAAATTGTCCACATTTGTCTTGGGGAACAATTCAATTCATCTGCCTGTTAAGGTGGTTCAAATACTGGTGTGTCCAGGGTAGAAATATTTATTGCATAGATAATATAGTGCAGATGAACAGCAGCAAATCAATAACACACCCTATGGTTAGTCTGAGTAATGTACTTTTTGTCAAAATTATCATTGAATCCCACTAGACGATAGCCAGAGGCTAATGGGCAATGACATCAATAAAATATGATACAAAAAAAACCCCTAAAAATAAAACAATGATTAAAATGATTAAGAGACAGAAGCAAAAGGTCAGTGAAATTAACATCAGATAAGGTCAGTTGCAATTTTAACACAGTATAATTAGTCATATAATGCTAGAGCATCAACCTATGCATTGAGGCCTTGTTAAAATTTTGACAGAAACACAGTTGTTACAGGAATATTTGACATGCCACTATTGTTCCAGAACAAGTAAAGTGAACGCTTTTTTAAAAGGCTATAAAGGGTTTGAGCAATATAATTAATAAAAATGAAATAAAAGAAGATAGTAAAGATTGTGTCTGACAAATAGAGAAATATACCTTCCTATTAACTTTTACATACTAACGATAAAATTCATTATTACCACTCTAAAAAGTAAAAGGAAACCTTAGCTCCAAAAAGAAAGACAGACATTATCTAGTCCAAATTCTCTAATCAGAAGGAGACACATTGTTTGAATATGGGCCAGGCCTATGTTTCCTTTGGCTAAAATCTAGAAAGGGAGAAAACTGGTTGAAGTCAAGGGAAGGGTACAGTTGGTACAGAAGGGTACTTGATGGAACAGTTCCTGGAGGAGGCTGGATAGGATAATATCCATAGTACCTGCGAGAAAGAGTTTAAACGAGATGACTGCCTATTTTGTATAGCTAGGAAGGAAGGAGAGAAATACCACTGAGTTAAGGAGAGGAGGATGCAGGTGGTATAAGTTGAGAGAGTTTTGACTAAACAAACTAGTTTTTCTTTGTAACACAGGCTGTGAGAGAAAGGGCTGGGCGTGATGTGTGGGTGGAAATAGTGGCGATGATAGGGCAAGCAACTAGTGATTGGAAACACTGAAGGGGCCCTAACCTGTGTGGCTCAGTGGCTTGGGCATCGCCTCACAACCTGAAAGGTCACGTGTTCGATTCCCAGTTTGGGCACATACCTGTGTTGCGGGCCAGGCTTGAAGTTGGACATGTGTGAGAGGCAACCAATCAATGATTCTCTCACATTCCAAAGTTCCTCTCCCTCTTTTTCTTCCTCCCTTCACCTCTTTCTAAAAATAAATAAATAAATAAAAATTTTTAAGAGAAGATATTGAAGGGGCACATGTCCTGGCATCAGGATGGGTAGGAAATTAACTGTGGGGTTGGGAGGGTATAAAGGCCACAGGTTTTATATTGTTTGAGAATTAAAACAAAAACACACACACAAAGGGTAAATGTTTTCTCCTTTATAAAGTGCTATAGCTCTTCAAATCAGCATCAAACTGGCACAGGCCTCAGCTTTGGCATGAGCTAATTGCTGCCTCTATGATGACTTTACAGCATGACTCAAATGGAGAAGAATGCCAATGAGCAAAATTGTGCCTTTCAATTTCCACAACACATGTTCCAAAGAACCTCTCCTGAGATTTAGAAAAAATAAAAGTCCAGTTTTTGAGAATCTTGACTATAAGAAAATTTAAACTTACAAAAGCCAGGAATTGGTTTACAAAAACCTAGGAATAAACTTAACCAAGGATATAAAAGACCTGTATGCAGAAAATTATAGGACAGTAAAGAAATTAATTTAAGAAGATACAGATAAGTGGAAGCATATACCATGTTCATGGATAGAAAGAATTAATATCATTAAAACGGCTATACTACCCAAAGCAATTTATAGATTCAACACAATTCCTATCAAGGTTCCGATGATGTATTTCACAGAACTAGAACAAATATTTCAAAAACTTATATGGGACCACAAAAGACCCCACATAGCAACAGCGATCCTGAGACAGAAGAACAAAGTTAGAGGCTACCTAATATCAAACTATACTATAAAGCCATGGTAATCAAAACAGCATGGTGCTGGCATAAAAACAGACACATAGATCAATGGAACAGAATAGAGAGCCCAGAAATAAATCCACACCTATATAGTCAATTAATATTTGACAGAGGAAGCAAGCACATACAGTAAGCTAAAGATAGTTTATTCAATAAATGATATGGAAGAATTGGACAGATATATACAGAAAATGAAACTAGACCACCTTCTTACACCACATACAAGAATAAATTTAAAATGGATCAAAGACTTAAATGTTAGACCTAAAACCATAAAAAAAAATCCTAGAAGAAAACATAGGCAGCAAAATCTTGGACATTCTCACAGAAATTTTTATCGCATATGTCTCCCCAGGCAAGGGAAACAAAAGAAAAAAATAAACAAATGAGACTACATCAAACTAAAAAGATTTTGCACAGCAAAGGAAATCATCAACAAAATAAAAAGACAACACACTGAATGAGAGAACATATCTGCTGGTACACCTAATAAGGGGTTAAAATCTAAAATTTATAAGTACTTACAAAACTTAATACCAAAAATACAAATAACCCAATTAAAAAATGGGCAAAAGATCTGAATAGACACTTCTCCAAAGAGGACATACAAATAGCCAATAGACACATGAAAAGATGCTCAACGTCACTAATCACTAGAAAAATGCAAAGTAAAACCAAAATGAGATATCACCTCACACCTGTCAGAATGGTTATCATTGATAAATCAATAAGCAAGTGCTGGTGAGGATGCGGAGAAAGGGGAACACGTTTGCACTGTTTTTGGGAATGCAGACTGGTGCAGCCACTGTGGGAAGGAGTATGGAGATAGCTCAAAAAATTAAAAATCTACCTGCCTTTTGACCCAGAAATCCCACTTCTGGGAATATATCCAAAGGAACTCAAAACACTAATTTGAAAGAACATAAACACCCCCATGTTCATTGCATCATTATTTACAATTGCCAAGATATGGAAGCAACCCAAGTGTCCATCAGTAGGTGAGTGGATAAAACAGCTATGGGGCATTTACTTTTTTACTACTTGGCAGTAAAAAAGAATGTTTTACCCTTTGCAACAGTACAGATGGACCTGGAGAACATTATGCTAAGTGAAATAAGCTAGTCAGAGGAAGACAAACACCATGTGATTTCACTCATCTGTGGAATCTAATGACCAAACTGAGCAAACAGAACAGAGACAGACTCACAGATGGAGAGCAGATGACAGCTAGTGGTAGGGGTGAGGTTAGAGGCTGGAGGGACTGAGCAGAAAGTGAAAAGGACTCATGACATGGACAACGGTGTGGTGATTGCTGGAGGAAGGGGGAATGTAGGGACTAAATGGTAATGAAACAAATATGATAAAGATAAAATTAAAAAAAAATTAAAATCCATAACCAAGAGAGCTAAGGGACTCTAGTTTGGATGCCAGCTCTATCGGTTATCTAGAAAACTTAGTGAAGCCCTTCAGCTAGATGAAATCTCAGTTTTCTTATGTGTAAGATGGAAATGATAATGTTACTTACCTAGGGTGCTATGAATTGTTATGAGAAACAAGATACATAAAATTACTGTTACAAATTTCAAAGCCTTAGACAAATACAGTGCTACTGTGTTTTGCACCTACAACCATGGGCAGGGTGAGGAAGCTTCCAAAGTTACAAATACACAATTATAAAATCAGGAAGGCCTGGTTGGCAGTCAAAGTAATCTAATACCCATACATTCGCCTGAAGGAAAAAAAAAGGATTCTTTTTTTGTTTGTTTTAATTGTTCAACCTTGGCATCCCCTGGAAAAAAGGGTCAGCTTCATACTTAGTTAATTGAATACTCTGGCTCAGGATGGCACCGATGTTAGCTTCTTCCTGCGGGGGATAGAGGGACAAAGAATTCTATCACAGGCAGAGCTGAATAATAAAAAATGGAGTCACTTAGATTTTTATTTACATTAAGCCTTCAGGCCAAGCCAGAATTCTCACTTCCTGTGAGCAGCGTCACTTACACAGACGAAACTATTCTAACTGTCTCGGTGTTGTTCATGCTGTTTTGCTATTTTAAAGAGTCATTCTGGCAGGGATTCAGCCGAAAGATAGGAGAAATAATGTCTAAAACAATAACCATAAATAAAACATGAAATCTACAAAATAGAGGGTTTGATGCATATCCTACCCGAATACTGCATCAACCTTGATGAAGTCGCTGGATCACCACACAAGCAAAAGCATCACAAAACGTCTAGTCATCACATGAAAATGGAGAAAGATAAGTTGGTGAAAGATTACTATTGTTCCCCCTTGCAAGGTTTTCATTTGCACAATTTCTACTGTGTGGAATTTTAAACAATCTAATTTTACATGGCCCAACCAAGTGAATTTTGGAACTTATTTTCAGGAAAATCGGTAGCATGTGGACTGTTAGTGTTACACATTTGAAGGAGGAATTTCTCTTTTTTTTTTATTCAGGGAATTGCACTTTCAATTTTATGTTAAAATGTAAATATCAAGAATACAGCTTATACAAAGAGAAAAAACCACTGCCAAGGACATGTAGATAATTAGCAACCTTTTTTTTCCACATGTGTTTATTTCTGGATCTCTTTTCCTGTTTCTCCCAATATGTATTAGCTATGTGAGATATATGTAGTATATATGTGTGTGTGAGAGACTGATATACATAGATGTATATAGCCATATATGCAATATATATTAATATGGTTTGAATAGATGATTTTTAATGTCTGCTTAATATTTCATTGTATAGATCCACCAAACTTCACTCAGTCATTTCCTTCTATAAATCTTTCCTGTGTTAATTTTAAAAGCATGGCAAAGAAACATCCTTTTGTATGGAAACAAAGTTTTATTTCCTTAGGGTAAATTTCCTAGAAGTGTGTATCTTGGGATGAACTCTCTTAAGGTTCTCAATAAGAGCCACCTGCTTTCTGATGAAAGCATGATATCATACAAAGAAAGAGTATTTAAAGCCAATTAGGCCGTAGGAAAGAGGAACAATTTGGTGTGGTTAAGACAAATAGGGTCAATTAGATCAGTAAGCTATGAAGGACACTATCAGTATTGGGAGCAGCATCTGTGGGAAGAAACAGAGAGGATTTTTAAATGCCTTCTTGCATTTGACATAACTGGAATCTCAGACACGCTAGTGTCCAGCAGTTCTGCTTTTTAAAGGGGGTTCATGCACATATTTCTAACTGATACTTCGAGGCAGTAGAAAATGTATGTTTATAGTTTGCTCAACTAAGTAGATAGAAAAGTTTACACATTTTTCAGAGTAAAGTTCGAAGAATACACAATGATCAATTCTGAATATATAGCATGTCATGACCACAGCAGAAAGTGTCTGACACACTTAGGACAAATTACCAGAAAAATGATTCAGTGAAGCAACTTCCCCCAGAGGTTGGTAGAGGTAAGGAAACCAGTAAGGGCTGAGAAGGCTTTCACACACTAGGAAGAATGGGACCCGTTATAACTCAGGCCTGTAGGGATCTAGGGAGGGATCTTGATCTAGATCTCCAAGTTCAATTCCGAGCTCCAGCTGCCCAAAAGAAGCTCTTGTCTGAGGATGCAACTACTGTGAAAACTACAGCTCGGATTGTGGGAGGAGGAAGCAGATACTGGAGCACACCACAGTATCTCTTTCCTGCTCTGCCATTTCCTGCTGGTCTCTCCTATTGGTGTAATCCAACCAGACACCAGGGCACGGTTAATACTACCTGTGGAGCTGAGCTATTTTAAGCATGGATCAGGGTAGAAAAAAGTTGGGGAAAAAATGGAGGGAGGGTTGTATTCAGGGGATGGGGATGGGTGTTAATAAGAACAATAGCACATGTGGAAAAGTAAAAAGGTAGTTTATGTCTGTGCTTCTTAAACTTGAATGTACATGCAGATCATCCAAGAATTTTGTTAATGTGTGGATTTTCATTCAGTAAATTCAGTAAAATTGCCTGGAATTCTGCATGTTGAATAATCTCTGAGATGATTTTGAGATTGCTAATCCTTAGACTGCACTTTGAGAAGTAAAGACTTATAACTTACCAGCATCTTTTCTTCTTAGGCATTTAAAATGTAGATTTCAGTAATTTTTCTAAGCAATCACCAAAAATGCAGCATAGTGCAATGCACATTGGCATAAGGCATTACATTTGATCTGTGCAAAAATCCCATAAAATGGAAAAATCCTGCCACTGACGAAGGGTTTCTTGCAGAGGCTATGCCTCTTTGGGGTGATGGGGCCATACAGGTAATACACAGCCTAGTTCATGTCTAGATTCTCAGGAGACTTGTTTGAAGCAAGAGCTGTTCACCACACCATGTAAGTCAGGCTGGAATGAGCACATTCCCAAATACCAATGAGGCAGGAGAGAAAGAAGTTAGGGAAAACTCCTGACAAGTGGAATGAAGAAGTAGGAGTGGACATCACAGACCCATAAGCCACTAAGTCTCTCAGAAGAGCCCCCCACCTCCACACATGACCACAGGGAACGAGTTTGTGTCAGGACTCCCCTGCAGTGGTCACAGAAGTCAACAACAACAGGACTGGCTAAAACCACATCTATCAAAAATGGAGGAAAAAAATTTACCAGAGAACAGCCCCAAAGCTCATTATACCCTCATTGTAATCAAAACTGACACCCCAAGTAGAAGGGGAGACCCAAGGGGGCACAAATGCCATGATATTTCCAGAATGGACCATATTAGGAGCAAGACTCCCTCCCAGCCTGAAAATAGATTCAGAATTTAGTGCCACAAAGCTCAGAAACAGCCCACCCTTGAAAACAAATAAGATCCCAAGGACTGACTGACCTGGTGCACAGCTCATGTGCAAATTCACCTGCATCCACCTGGGTGTGTACTTTCCCTACTTTCACAGCAGTGCCCTGTGAGACTTGCAGCCAGAGGGGCAGTGGGCAGCTCCACCCCTGATTTTGTTTCCAGGAACCCATGTCCTAGCCTCTTTGTCTCTACCACAATAAAACTGGCTTTCATTCTCACCTGGACTTGTTCTTGAATTCTTTCCTGCATGAGTCAAGAGCCTAGAGGTCCTAGACCATGCCAGGGCAGTGCCAACCCCAACACAAAACCAGTCCAGTGACACAAGGAGTACATCTAAAGTCAGGCTTGACAGTCACAGATACATAGTTGACTTCCTCTCTCATCATTAACAATCCACATTTAAAGGGAATCAGCAGGGATTTCATCAGGTGGGGTGGGAGAATATGAGTTCCTAAAGCAATCTCCATTTGCTATTGAGAGAGAAATTTCAAGGTAGATTTGCTTAAATTCATATTTCCCACCACTGGAATGACTTAAGTTCTCCTCTGTCAATAGATAAAAGAATATAAAAAGTAGGTATATAGCTAATATTATTGTATCAATGTTAATTTATTGGTTTTGACAAGTGTGTCGTGGCTATGTAAGATGTTGATATTAAGGGAACTGGTAAATGGAATGTGGAACACTGCTATCTTTGTACCCTTGTGTGAATTTAAATTGTTTCAAGGTACACATTTAAAATTATATAAATACTATATGTCAGTCAAGGGAAAAGAGAAAGCAAAGCACTGTGTGACAAAAAAAAATAACTTATTTTTTTACTTATAAAAATGCAGCTTGAAAGAAGGTTATGAAAGCTTTAGAAAGCAAAAATTGTATGGTAAAAAATAGCAGTAAAATGTGTAGATTCTGGAGCTGTTACCAAAGAAAATAGCTTCTTCAGCAGTGTTGTGGGAAAACAATTTCAGGGACACTGACACAGGAGGAGTTTTAAGTGACGGTGGTTAAGGTTTATTAGAGCACAGAGTGATAGCACAGACTCAGAGAGGCAGAGGGCAAGCAGGCTAGAGGGCAGTGGCTAAGCCAAAGTCCTTGCTAAGGTTCCATAGATTTCCTTGGGTTTGAGAAAGAACAGCCTTTCTGTCAAACTATCTAATCTTTCTTGGCTTTTCCCGGGCTTGCGCCTATGTCCCTCCCCTCCATTCCCTTTCCTGGCTTTTTGGGAGGCTTGTGCCCTTACCCTATCTGATATTATTCCAAGATTTTCCCAGGGTTGCCTTCCCCCTTGTGTGGTCACCCATTTGGCTTCTATTGCACACCCACTCAGTGAAAGGATATTCCCCCACAACATTTCCTCTCCCCCCCATTCATTTGGCAGACTGATGTTGGTTACCTTCTGGGGTGGCTGTAAAGCTATCTTTCCTGCCTAGTCAACGAGGCAGGATGTTTTGCTCCATTTGGCCAAAAGATGCTGTTACTCTCCAGGGTGACTATTCCATGTGCTTCCTCCTCTTTATTAATTATCTAACTAACTTCCTACCCTAACCAAGTCTGACTACTTGGTTTTAAATCTCTGCCATCCACTGAGTAGAACTTGGTCATGTTACTGACTCATCCTATGTCTCAGTTTTCCCATCAATAAAATGGTGATAATACTAGTACATACCTCTGAAGGGCTGTTGTAATATTGCAATTTATAGTATAAAGCTTCTATTTGGTGTCTGTCCCCATTTCCTGACACACAGCTCCTAGAATTATTAGAAAGCCTGAACTGATGTTTCTTTTGTTGTGCTAATGCAATGACTAGTCATCTGGGCTCCAGAGAGTCTTGGGATTGAAGCTGGTTGCCAGGGAAGCCAATAAAGTGATTAGCAGGTTGGAACTTCAGTCCCACCCCAGGCCCCAGGGAGGTGAGGATAGAAGAGCCAGATATTGAATCAATCATTACTGGCTGATGATTTAATCAATCCTGCCTAAGTAATGAAGCCTTCATAAAAATTCTAAAAGTCTGAGGTTGGGAGAGTTTCCAGGTTGCTGAACACACAGAGGTGTCAGGAGAGCGGCACTCCTGAGGAAGGCGTGGAGGTCTCCTGCCCCTTCCCTCGCCCTGCCCCCCTGCCCCATGCATCTCTTCCATTGGCTGTTTCTGAGTTATTCTTTGCAATAGACTGGTCATCTGGTAAGCAACCCATCTTTTTCTGAGTTCTGGGAGCTTCTGTAGCAAATGATCAAACTCAAGGAAGAGTCGTGGGAACCTCTGACTGATCGCCAGTAGGTCAGAAACATAATTGACAATCTTTACTTGCAGCTGGTATCGGAAGTGGGAGAAGCCTTCTTGGCCTGAGGCCCTGACAGTGGGATCGGACACTAAGTTCAACATCTCAGAGTTGAGTGAAATTGTAGGACACTCAGTTGTTGTCTGAGAATTTCTTGGTAGGCGAAAAAAACCCATGCATTTGGTGAGCGGAGTGAAGTCGGAGTGCTGTGTGTAGAGAAGGGAAACAGAGGAGTCCCCTGTGCGGCTGCTGTAAAGACCAAGTAGAAATACATATTCAAAGCATGCCATAGTGCCTGATAATGAGTTCAATAAATCTACTGTTTTATTATTAATAATGCTATTTGTATTATTCAACTCTGTATTTCAATAGATCCCTGCCTCTTAAGTAGAAGGTCCAATGATTCTCTCCACATCTGGGTAAAAGCACTACTGAAATTTGGCATTATGTTCAGATCTTGAGAAATGGGGCAACTGAGACTGAGAGAATTCACATCTGTTGCCCACGATGATCACCTAAGTCAGAACGTGTGGGACAGGACTCCAAACTAGTTGCTCTGACTGTAAGTTTCAGTGCTCTTCCTATGGTCATGCTCTCCTTTCTCTTTTTCTTTTTGTTGTAAGATGTAAAAGTGTAGTAGACCATCCTGTGTGGCGTGGGCCCAGCTCCCACTGGGAGATGCACAGGACCCACGCCTACGAATAGGTTCTCCTGTGGGGAATCGGGCCTGCAATGTACCTATAAGTCTTGCTTTTTGCTAAAACTCCCTCACCCTGAATTGAGGACATTTACTGCAAAGCAACTTCCTAAAATCCATGGTAAACCTTCCAAGGATGAGCGTAACTGGTTCAACTACTTTTGCCTTTTCATTTGCAAATATCCCTCTTCTGTGATGTAATTAGCAGTATTGGCTCCTTTGTTTTCTGTAAAAGGGAACCACCTAAAGCAAGCCTGTGCATAGTTAATGAAGACCTTCTTGTAATGTGCCCAGTAAGACAATGAAAGCTCCCCAGAGCAAGGGCTGAGGCTTTTTGCTCCCCTTGAGAGAAAAGCTATGCTGTCCCTTTTCCTCCACCAGACTTGATAGTCTGTTTGAATGTCTCATTTCATCCACAATGATGTGGACACTGTGGGCCAGTGTCTACATCATAAAAGAAAAACTTGTTCCACATAAAAATGTTACCTGATATCTGTTTGGACCTCCCCATGACCTTTAGAGACCTCTTTCCTGAGGCTCCCCAGTTCTCTGGCTGCCTACTTGAGACTATATGGAAATCAGTTGCATACTCTCTGCAAAGTTTTGGGCAGAGACACAGATTACTTCTGAGCTGAAGGGCTTCTTGAGTATTAGAGGAAAGGACTGTCTCTCCTCTGCACCATTGTATTAATAAACTATGTGGCACATAGCACCTAGACAAATAAGCCGTGCTACAAGACCTGTGCCCCGCTTCGCTTAATTGTCAGGCTACAGTACCCAGGGGAGATGCATGGGGAGATGCAGGGGGGATACAATACCCAGGGGAGGGTCTTGCTAGTTAGTAATCTTGTCAACCAATGCCAATCACATACTCAAGGCTAACAGGATGTTCTGATGGCTTGGAGTCCATCCGCTGTCAGTTGTCACTGCCTCCAAGTAAAGAGCTGGCTGCTAGTAGTTCCATACAATTTATGGCTCCTCAGAGTGAAGGTAGATTCCCAACCATTTCTTCCACTGTCAGATGGTCTATTTATTATCCTTCATCTGGGTCCCCTCATCTGTCCCTGTTGCCAAGCTTTTATCACTGTTACTTGTCTTCGTTCATCTTTGTGGAGAGCAGTGCATTAGCACCTCCTTAGTTTCTGACACGTGATATGATACTCGTTGGTTATGAGAAATGGGAGGTTGCCTGGTAACCGAGGTGTCTGTCAGCTTCCTAGGTGTGAGAAACTTAAGTAAGGCACCCTTTTTTTACAAAGTGGCTACTTCTTTCCTAGATGTTTCAGCTGGTGGATGTCCTTGGAGCTAGATCCATATCTTCTCACGAGACCAAAGCAGTGAAATGGAAAATAGAAAGCAGAGAAGAAGAATACAATTAGTTTTCCTGTGAATAT
>PVIA01008552.1:0-70401 GCA_004024845.1 Tonatia bakeri | reverse complement strand
AATGGAATTCTATGCAGCAGAAAGAAAGAAGGGGCTCCTACCCTTTGCAACAGCATGGATGCAACTGGAAAGCATTATGCTAAGCGAAATAAGCCAGGTGGTGAAAGACAAATACCACATGATATCACCTTTAACTTGAACCTAATCAACAAATCAAACAAACAAGCAAAATATAACCAAAGACACTGAAATAGAGAACAGGCTGACAGTGACCAGAGGGGAGAGGGGAGGGAATTATAGGAGAGAAGTGTGAAGGATTTTCAGGAACTATTATAAAGGATATATGGACAATAACTAGGCAAGGCATGGAAACAGGAAGGAGGTGGGGAGGGCTGGGATGGGGGTAAAAGGCAGAAAATTGTACTTGAACAACAATTTAAAAAAATGAAAGAAAGGGAGGGAGGGAAGGAGGGAGGGAGGGAGGGGGAGAGGAGAAAAGAAGAGAAAGTAACAATCTGGAATCAAAGAATGTGGGAACTGCTGCAGGTAACTGTCATCCACAGGTGGAGTGTTTGTTTGATATGGGACTACAAGACCAAAATGCAAGAACCCAGATTTGAGTTCTGGTAACATCATTTGAGCCCTAAGCTGTACCTGAAACCAAATCTACAATGTGGGCTTTTCAGTTAGATGAATTACTAAATTTCTTTTTTCTAGGTAAGCCACGTGGAGAAACGGTTTCTTTCACCTTCTGCACAGACACATAAAACACCAACACAAAAAGATAGTGATGTGCATCTATCTGTCTCCCCACTTTCTCTCCATTTGCCGAGTAACCTTTTCCTGCCCTCCTTTTGGAGCACAGCACCAGCAGGAAAATGGCTTCACACAATAGCAAATACCACTATTAAATGAAATGAAAAGCATTTAACTTCACTAGTAAACAAAAAATGGAAAATTACAATGAAGATGATCTCATCTTGATTAAATTGCCCCCTTTAAAAAAACTTTTTAGATGACAATAATCAACTCTAACAAAGCTTTGAGGAAATGAGTACATTTATGTACTGCACATAACTGTGTAAATTGGTGTAGCTATTTAGGAAATTATACTGCAATATATATTAAAGGTCTAAAACTGTTCATAACCTTTGACCCAGTAATCATACTTACAAATTTATCCTAAGAAAATAATTGCATAGATCATTCTCTATCTTATTTGACCCTTCTGATCTGACTCTAGTTCACCAATGTTCTATTTAAAGACTAATTACTAGAAGTGTATACTATACTTTCTATATAGTAGAATACAGTGTTCTTACTTTTTTCAGAATAATAAGGACCCTGAACAATATTTCTATGTATACTAATGAAGCTTGGGTTAACTTTTTATTTTTGAGTTCATAATAATTTTTTCAAATATCTTTCACATGTAACTGGTACTTAAATCCTGCATTGCGAGTGAGTCCTTTGAATGTTTATTACTCATCTCTCCAATAAAACTGGAAGTTTCTTAAAGTAAAGTACTAGCTCTCATCTTTGCAACCATCCAACCACATTTCAGCCAACAAACATATAGTACACACCCACTATGAGGTGGAAACTGTGCGCAGTAGCTAGTGTAGGGCCATGCACAGTCAGTGATGGATAAAGAGACTGTGATAGATGTCTTACTGGGGACATAGGCACTTAAAGGAATAGGAAGTAGACCCTGTCTGGGTAGCTCAGTTGGTTGCAACGTCGCCCCAATACAACAAGGTTATGGGTTCAGTCCCCAGTCAGGACACATATAAGACTCAACCAATGAATACACGAATAGGTGTAACAACAGAATCGATGTCTCTCTGTCTCTCTGTCTCTCTGTCTCTCTCTCTCTCTCTCCTCCTCCTCCTCCTTCTCTCTCTTAAATCAATAAACTAAGAAAATGTAATTTTTTTAAAAAGGAATAGGAAATAGAGCCAATGCCAACTCCAAATGGGTCAATACTAACAGTAGAATTTCAGGCAGCTTCAGAAATTATCTGACACCCATAGGTTTTTCCCCATTGCCTTGAAATCTTAACACAAAAATGGCCAATGCTTGTATGTATTCAAGTGTCCCTTTCCGCAGTCCAGGGATGACCAGAATATGGGCAGTCTCTTCGGCACCTCAGACTCCAGTAATTCTGGTAATGGAAGTGCCTTCAATAGTCCACACCGTTTAATAACTCTGTGCCTTTGAATGTTTTCTTCTCTCTGTCTGGAATACCCTTACCCACTGTGACCACCTGGTGAATGCCTCCTTTAAGGCCCAACGCAAGTGAACCCTCCTCTGAGGTGCTTGCCCTAACCCCTCCTCTGACTCGTACTACTGTTGTTCCCTGCACTTAACCTTCAGGGCAGTAGTTCATGGTCTCCAATTACTTATTTCCCTAGCTAATGTTTCCACAACACCATGCATTCCTTGAGGGTCTCATTCATCCTTGTATTCCAGCCTGAAGAGCAACGCAGATGCACCATATGCTCAACAAACACTTACTGAATAGATGAGTGAATACATTCTAAACTGATTCCACCTGAATGTCCGTGAGAGTCCAGATGAAGGGGCAAAAAATGTTTGCACATGTTTTGGCCCGGATGGTTCTGCAAGCTTGTATGTATATATACTCACAGACACACACACACACCTCCAGGCCTCAGATGCAGCCATGCTGTGTGTTTGAGAATGTTAGCAAAGGACATGCTTGACCAGCTAAAGAACTTCTCCCAGAATAGCACCACCCATCAATCACAAGAGCTCAGGCTGACACTTCAAGAGGTAAACATATTCAGTGTTTTCACCCAAAGGATGACATTTTGTCTAATGATGTTAATTTTGCAACATAAACACTTTACATTACCAAAGAAAGAAAAATAAATGCCTATCAGGTCGACAATTACAAATGGCAAAGGAGAAATAGATTAATTCCTGCAACAGTGAGTTTGAATTATCCAGAAGACAAGTATTTAAAACACAATTTGACACAGATTAATTAGCTCTGTGTCTTCATAAAGCAAGATCTTTTCTTCGGCTTGAGACACACTCCAATTTGCCTGTGGTGTTAAGCATACAGATCTGGGCTACTTCACTTGCTCCGTCTTCACCTAAATTTTCATTATGAATCTTCCATTAACCTTTGTTTACAGCCCTTCCCACAGCTACACTGTCTCCTTGTGGGAACACATGTGCACGAATACAGGGTTGGCTACCAAGCACCCATTCAATAATGAGAAGAGGTGATGCAGCTGGCCCTCACTTAAAGAGATTCATGAAGCAGCTGCCTAATACTCAGAGGTATAAAACCAAAAAAAACTGGCCACTTCCACATTTCTCCCTCATAAACTCCTTAAAGTAGGTGATTTTGTTGAATTTCATATCCCAGTTCAAGAAACTTCACCTAAGAAAAATACCGTATAAGTATACTCTCACTTGGCTTTATTATAGAATTATTCATAACAGCAAAAGAAGAAAAAGAATTCCTAAAAATTCTTCAAAAATAGAAAAAATAAAGTATTCAAGTATTGAAGTACCATAGTGCCCTTAGAAATCATGTTGGAGAATATGTAACAGTTGGGGAAATTTTAAAAGGGAAGAAGAAAGCAAGTCATAAGCAATATTTGGAGGCACCAAAAATAGTGATGAAGAGCATGGATCCTGGACCCAGGCTGCCTTGGTTCAAAGCCCAGTCTACCACTCACTGGAGGTATGACTCCAGACAGGCCACTGAAGCGCCTACTGTCTCAGTATCCTCATCTGTAAAAGAGAGGTAAGACTAGGACCTAAATCACAAGGTTGTTGCAAAATTAAGTAAATATGAATAAAGCACTTAGAACAGAGCCTGAAACATAGTAAGTGCAACATAAAATTGGCTCTTACTAACATTTACAATGTGTTCCTGTTTTTAAACACAATATATGAAAATATTACATGCACAAGATGAAACTTGGAAGAAAATGGCCCAAAATATTAGCAATGGTTACGTCAGTGCCAGTGAGGGTAATTTTGGGTTTTCTTCTTGTGCTTCATTTTTTTTCTATTCTAGAATAAAGATGCAGCATTTTTGTAATTTTAAAAGTTGATAACTTTTAATGAAATCATCTTTTCTTATATGCTTTTGCTCTTAAAAATTCTATAAATAAAACATCATTTTTAAAAACAAGTATAGCACATTACAATGCAATACAATGTACAGCTGCAGATTCTACTTGAAATTAAGTACAAATCCATTGTCATTGAAAGCTTGGGAGTCTATGGTGTAAACTATAGTTTTACACCATAGGCAGGACTGTAGTTTTACTTTGTTTGTTTTTTAAATGTTTTATTTCCTGGGATCAACTATCCCTGTATGGAATTCAGAAGTGTCATTCATTTATTAGCTCAACAAATAAACAAATATTTGAAGTGCCTACTATGTGAACAGAATACACAAAACTCCTTGCCCTCCCATAGTTTATATTTTAGTGGGGGAAACAAACAGCAAACAAATTTACAAATTTGTAAATTACAAATAGTTTATACAAATAAATTATGTACCATGCTAGAAGCTGGTATTTTTATCTAAAAAAAAACAAAGGAGAGTGGCAGAAATTGAGCAGAGGAGAAGGAAGGAGAGTAGGCTATAGTTTTTAAAAGGTTGTTCATCCTAAGCCTCACAGAGCAAGGACTGTGTGGCAGAAGTGAAGGAAAGTCCTTTGAAAAATACGGACAAATATCCATTCCATTATTCCACAAAGAGTTAATGAGGGCAGAGTATGTGCTAGGTGCTGCACTGAATGCCAAGTATGCAGCAGTGGCCAAGCAGTTAAGGTTCCTGCCATACTTTGCAAAGTATAAAATCTTATAGTCACAATACTATCTGGCCCTTTACAGGAATCATTTCCTGACCCCCTGCTCTGAACCATTATCATATTGGAAAAACTAATTTGAGGATTTGGGGGAAGTCATAATTGCAGTCCATTTAGATAAGAAGAGTCTCTTGGGTATAGTTGTGCCTACTTAGTTTAAATCTATGGTGAATTGGGAAGAACAGACTGTACCTTTAAGGTTTAATGCAGTTATGCTCAAGAAGAATTACAGGAAGGCATGTGGTGACATTTGAAGCTGTTTCAATTTCAGCTGCCTGTTATCTGACACTCCAAAATAAAATCGCTAAAAATTTGCAGCCTACTTACTTTGAAGTTTACATATGAGACCTGTGATTTTCCTGATGCCCCTCAAATACAAAAACAAAAAAATAATAATTTTAGAGATGTGGTTTGCAAGGCAGTGAAAAAGATAAATCCAAAACTTGAGTATTATTAACTAAAAATAGCATCCATGCCTCTTTGCAAGTTCCATTGTACAAATCTCTATGATAAGTCTATAGAAAGATTTCAATTCCAGTCCACAAAATCTCATGTATGCATTCATTCAACAAGTTTTTATTGAGGACCTACTATATGCCAGGCATTGCTATTAATTACAGAACAGTTATTTGTCAGGTGTCAATAGCCTGTCCAGTATTACATACCCCTCACCCATGATATTTTCAGTTCTAATTTTATTTTATTTTTTATTATATTGTATTGATTATTCTATTACAGTTGTCCCAATTTTCCCCCTTTGGCCCCTCCACCCACCCCCCACTCCCTCAGGCTATCCCCCATACTGCTGACCATGTCCGTGGTCATGTATATGTGCTCTCTGGCTACTCCATTCCCTATGCGGCACTTTACATCCCCATGACTACCATGTAACTACCAATTTGTACTTCTTAATCCCTTCACCTTTTTCGTCCACCCCCTAGTCCCTCTCCCATCTGGCTACCCAGCAAAGCTATCATTTAGAATCAAAGGGCAGATAAAGAGCTTCCCAGACAAGAAAAAGCTAAAGGACTTCATCATCACCAAACCAGCATTATATGAAATGTTAAAGGGTTTTCTTTAAGAAGAATAAGATCAGCCCTGGTGGGTGTAGCTCAGTGGATTGAGTGCGGGCTGTGAACCAGGCATTGCAGGTTCGATTCCCAATCAGGGCACATGCCTAGGTTGCAGGCCATGTCCCCCAGCAACCGCACATTGATGTTTCTCTCTCTCTCTCTCTCTCTCTTCCCCTCTCCCTCCCTTCCCTCTCTAAAAATAAATAAATAAAATCTTTAAAAAATGTGTATTTCAAAAAAAAAGAATAAGATCAAAAATATGAACCATAAAATGGCAACAAATACATATCTATCAGCAATGGAATCTAATAAACAAAATAGACCAACAAGCAGAACAGAAATAGAATTACAGATATTTTCACTTTTAAATGAGATGAAAACCAAATATACCCCTATTATCTTGAAGTGTACAGTATACTGGAAAAGAAAGAACCCAAATAAGCACAATAACAAAACTCATCCTTGCAATCGTGCAGCAAGTGTGAAGAATGGGGTCCTAGGAAAGAGGACAGCGGGGCAGCTCATTCCCGTCGGAACACTAGGAAAGCTCCTGGAGGACGGGGCATCTGAGCGGAGACCCAGAGGAGAAGCAGGGCGCAGCCAGGTGAACTGTGCAGAAACTCTGCCCCCTGACACAACATTCACACACTGAAACGCTAGTGAAATAAGAGTAGTATTATTACCCTCTACACACACACACACACACACACACACACACACACACACACAACTTACAGAGGGTCGACAGAGGCTAGGAGAACTGCCAATTCACCCATTTGCCAAGTACATGGCAAATCTGGGATCAGAGTCGGGCTGGCTCAGTGACCAGACTCTTTCCCGTCCCGCCGTGTGCGCCTCCTACCTGCTGCTCTAAGCTACTGCAGCCAGGAAGCCCCACTTCCCGGCTCCCGTTTCAGGCCATGTGACACTGGGCTATTCTCAGAAGACACTGATTTCAGAGCCATGCGATTTTGCTTTAAAATTTCCATATTCAGGGAAAAGAAATGCCAAAAGCTGTAATCTAAACTAAGCTCAGTTCCATACTCTCCGGCATTCTGGCAACTCACTCACCCCACCTTCCACAACACCGTTGCTTCACAAACTTCTTTGGAAAGAAAACATCACCACCAATTTTTTGGATTTTTGGGGATTCCAGAAAAAGCCCTTGGTGTTTTGTGACATGCAATCTCATCATCACCTGGTTCCCCAGCCTGATGCGGTTGCTCATTTCCTGAAGATGCACAGGAAGCCGAGTGTAAGTCCCTCAAACCTCTGGAAACCCCCAAACAGAGAGCCATGCTCCTTTCAGGGCAAACACAGACATGGAGAGACACAGCCCCACATCTACTTGTGGTCATTCAGTTCCCACCGGACAGGGGATGAAAAATAACTGGAGTGCAGTGATGGAGTGCATTTCACAAGCCTAACCGCCACTTATATGGCATTTCTAAAGAGTCACTGGAACCCAGAGGTTTGTCTGATCATCAACAGAGCCCCCAATTCTCCCTTTCTTAGCCTGGAATGATTCTAGAGCCAAGACTTGGATCAAATCTCAAATCCCTCTCACAATGGCAATGTGACCGTGGGAGCTTAACTTTTGTATCAGAACCTCAGTTTACTAGTACCACGTGATCAAAAATTCATTTACTTTCCTATAGCCCCTTTGACTGATATTCTGCTGGTTTTCACCAGTGAGGCAGTACTGGTTTATAAAATATTCTATACCTGTAGTTTTAATAAATAGCCACAGACTTGAGTTCTACAAGGAAACTCTATCCCAGAATCTGTCTAAAATCCAGGCACAAAACAGTTAATAATGGACACATGTGGGACCTCTAGGACCTCACAGCTGGTATCCACACTGATTGGTTGATGCTGAAGACAGTCAAGGTACCCAACAGCATCTATATGCTTCCTCCCCACCATAGGTTCTCCCAGGAACCCCCAGGGGCTAGTCATACTTCCTCCATGTGGTCTTCCAGGTGCTGGGGATCCTGTGCTATGCTGACATAGCATAGGGTGGGGGATGCCTTCGGCAGCACTGCTCTCAGCCCATCTGGACCACAGAGCTATGAGCTATGACTGCCCACCTCGGGCCAGCATTTCCTATAATCTCCATGTGGCCCCTCCTGGACACTGCAGCCACCATGAGCCAGGCTCTGAGAGAAGCAGAGAAAAAAGGGGACAGTAGATGGCCAGGCCAGGCTCAGGCCAATGGCTAAAGACTCCAACTCTATGGCTGACACTCCTGAGAAAGGAGAATACTTTTTGGAGTCCTATATTACTACAATTTTCCCCATTTCACAGATAAAGAAACTGAGGAACAAAGAGACTTTAAAATGTAAGCGTCCAAATCTAAACCCAGACACCTCAGTGACAGAGGGAGTGTGCTTACCCTTCACCCTGCGCCATCTGTCATTCGACATGAAGTATAGATTGAACTTCATTAAAATACCATTCCAGTAAATGATTTCCAAGGCTTAGTTGACTGGAGAGAATTTGTCCATATAAAAATCGTGGGCAAAATTATAAGATCTAAAAGAAAATTTGAATGTAATTTCTTAGTTCAGCAGAAACTGAAAGAGATCTTAGAACCATGAACAATACTATTGATTTTAAAAGAAAGTCTCTACTTTTGAAGATAGTGAGTCACCTAATGACTATCACCTGAACAGAGAGGGGAACAGAACTGGATGTGAGTCCCTGGTTGACACCACAGGGTGTCATTTAGCATACGACAGCACGCCATCAGAAGACCACACCAACAATGTCTGAACAGCAACAAACAACCTGCAAATCATCGTCATTTTAATGAGCTATGTGCACTACAGCTTCTGTCACTTGGTACGCAGTTTTATAAGTTTGGTTCAGAGAATAAAAAGGAATCCATGTTAAATTTTTTATGTATAGCTTGACATACACACTAACTCATATAGCAGTGGTGCTTCTTTAGTATTTTTTAAATACAACCCCTGCTTTCATTTACAAAAAAGATATTTCATAAGTGTATATAAGAGTGAGCTAGCAAATTTATGAGGATCTGAGTAGTGCATTAAAGTGCTCCTACCCAGGACAAAGCAGCCCTCCTGATCTGGGGATCACACACAGCCTCGTCCATGGCTGGGGGTAGAGCTGTGCCCACAGAATAAAAACATCCAGGTAATGTTAAAAACTACAGCAGATGTAGTTCACTTTTTTCTTTCTCCTCTTTTAGATGAAGGAGGGGTGCCACCCCTCCTTGGGGAAATCCACTCTCCCTCTATGTGGTTCTGGCAGGATGCATCAGGATGCTTTCTGTGGCAGAAATTAAGAAAAAACAAAAAAACTGACAAACAGTCATATCATGAAACAATTTCACATAAGGAGAAGCCGAAATGGAAAGCAATTCAAGGACATCAGGTCCCCTGTTCTTCAAGGATCTAAGCAACATTTCCTGGAAGCAGTCCCACCCCCAGCAGACTTTTGTTTGAGTCTCATTGGCTGCATATTCAGTCACAAATACCCTTCTAAGCCAAGTATTCACATGAGGAGAGGAATTGCCCCCCTGATGCAGATTCATCCAAACAGTCCCTGCATTCCAGAGAAGATACCACTTGGGCTTGAATTCCACACTCACTAGAAAAAATCATAAAGGTGGACCATATGGAGGAAAGGGAGTCATTTAACAGATCGATATATAATTATTTCCCTTTCTATCAAAAGACAGCAAATATTGTCAAATGAAGCAATCACTCATTTTTCAAACCTGACAGATATGTATACTAGCCATGGAAGCAGGAGGCTGGATCCAAGCTGGGAGCTAGATTTGCCATTTCTTTACTGGTCTGTGCGACATCCATGGCCACCAAGTTACAAGTGTGTTAAATGTTTAGAAGAAACTCGTCAAATCACCAAGCAAACACAATCTATTCAGAGCAGACAATTGGTGTTGCTACTTGTATCTGAGGGGTATTTATAGATGGTCATGTGGCTTAAGCAATCCGCCCAGAGTTAGGGTGGGCTTTCAAAGAAGCTTCTTCATTCAGCAGCTCAGACATTTCCACCAAGGACCCCTGGTGTCTCATCATTTTTCTGTCTCTGAGCTCTGCCTACCGTGGGGCTGACTTCACCACCAGACTCAGTGCCCCACACATATGCGACAGCTCAAGCTTTACTCTCAGGACTAAATGGCTGCCTCGTTTCAGGCCCCACACCCTTATCCTAAATGATCTACGGGGAAAGAAAATGGCGGTTCCAATAGCACACAGCCAGGTCCTGGGATCTTTCATTGCCCTGAAAGAAGTCATTCAACTAAACCCAAATTAATAAGTGCAACCAGGGGAAGAATACACAGATTGGCGTGGGTCAGTCATAGTCTACCTTTTGAACTCTGTGTGGGATCAGTCCCACCCCCACACCACATGGAAAGGGTGTTTCAGGGTATAATGAAAGGGAGAAAAAACAATGGCTATTGGAGTAACAAACAACATATTTCCACTGCACCTGTCCTCCACACCTGAGCTCCTTTCTGCATAAGGGAATGAATCCAGCGAGCCTCCAGCTTCCAGGGCTATTTCAGAGCTACATTTAACAAAACCACGTGGCTTGTTTTACTCATTCGATGTAAAAGAAAAAGATCTATAAAATGATGGCCCATTTTATTCAACCAGGGCCCCAGAATCATAGTCATGGCACCTGTGGCATCCTGCACCGTTGGCTCAGGTGTGAGTTTTTGTGGCCACAGCTCTCACTGATAAGACATCGTGTCAAAGTGGTTTCAGGATTCATGCTCACTGGGCTGTAACCATTGCTAATCGAGCTTGGAGATTAGTTGCTGGCATCAGACACAAAGATATGAGACAAAAGCCGGCTAAGCGATGAGATGCCGGCCCAGATTGGCACGTGGATCATTTTCACTCGATTTCCTTCTGTTGATGGATCAAAGTACTCTGAGCGCAGCAGTCAGCCAGGAGAAAATTCCAAAACCTGCATCTGTTCATCCAGCTCACAGCCACAGCCTAGAGACAGAGTAAAGGACAGAGAGGGAATTCCCAGCTTTCAAAGAGATTATCAAGCAACAAGATGAAAAATGTACAAACTATGATCTGCAGCCCAAATAGGATGTTACTGTTGTAACACCCCAAGTCTGCAGCAGGCAATAAGAAGCAGTCCAGTGCACTCAAAACACGCCTGGGCTGGAGGCTATAGACTTATATTTGACCAATTACCTTGCCACTTGGGTAATTCACTTGGTGTCTCTAAGACTCAATTTCTTCCTCTGTAGAATGGGAGTAATAAAACAAAGTAAACAACTTTTGAAGTATCTGCATAATTGACAATTATCCCTTTTAACTGTCACCCAATGTATAGAGGACCCATTTTGTTAATGATTCCCTACAGGTCATTTTCTACCATGGGCATAGGTAGTAAAATCTGGCCACTTCCAAGCCAACTACATTTCTCTCCCCAGTACTGGGTTGGCCAAAAAGTTCATTTGGTTTTTTTCCATATGGTGGGTCTAGTAGCCCTTGGTTGTCTTGAACTTCATTCCAAAAAATTTTGTTAGATTGTATTGTGACAGCTATCATATCAACATGCATTTAAAGAAATCAAAATTGGTGAATTTTTGTGTTGCCGTTTTAATACTGAACATGGAAGAAAACCTGTAACATTTTTTGGCATATTATGTTTTATTATTTCAAAAGGTAAAAACACAACTAAAATGCAAAAAAAGATTTATGCAGCATACGGAGAAGGTGCTGTGACTGATCAAACTTGTCAAAAGTGGTTTGCAAAGTTTTACACTGTAGATTTCTTCTTGCTAGAAGATGTTCCACAGTCGGGCGGACCAGTTGAAGTTGACGGCAATCAAAGGAAAACATTAATTGAGAACAATCACCATTAGACCACGTAGGAGCTAGTGGACAAAAATATCCAAATCTATAAATGAAAATGAAAAATGTGTCTTTTATTTCATGAAAAAAACTATACAAGCTTTTTGGCCAAAGTAGGACTGAGAAATGGGCTGAAAGGGAACAATCGCACAGTCAGGCCTCTTCGGAGTGGCAGGCCCAGGGACGGGGAGCCTCCTGCTGGCAGCACCCAGACCCACCATTGCACTTGCCAGCACAGGAAGACAACCTATGTGAAGAGATTAAAAAGCACAGACACAAAAGTCCCATAATCTTCCATCAATCCTCCTCAATCCCCCTTTCTTGTCTAAGACACGTAAGTTGGTTTCTGTTACTTGCAAGCAAAGAATTTCCACGAACCCCTAATGTCTAACTCCCGGAGAGACTAGGAAGATTAAATGAGATAATAATGCTTTGTAAACGAAAGTGCTATTAAAACTGATAAAGGCAATAAGTTTAATCACTGGTGAAGACAACAGAGCTGGACAAAACACATGTCCTGTTTTTTAAATTAAAAACTAAAAGTATTTTTGGAGAAAAGTATTTTCTCGACATGGAGAGATGTTTAAGATAACTCATTCAGCAGATATTCAGGTTACCGAAGCAGAAATTATTTATACCAAGGGGTCAGCAAACCTTTCCTGTAAAGGGCCAGATAGTATTTTCAGCTTTAGCTTTGCGAGCCATACAAGCTCTGCCACAACTACTCTGCTCTTGTATCAAGGAAGCAGCCGCATGTAATATAGAAACGCATGGGTGTGGTTGTGTTCCAATAAAACTTTATTTATGGACACTGAAATGCAATTTCATATAAACTTTACATGTCACAAAATAATAGTCCTGCTTTTATTTTTCCAACCATTAAAAATATTCAGTGTAAAATACATTCTTTGCTAAGGTTATACATACATACACACAGATATATACAACTTTGAAATTATTACTTCAAAATATTAATAGAATTGATCTTAAAGTGGTGGATTTCCAGGGAATTTATTTTCTTCTTTTTTGATCACCTATATTTTCTATTTTTCTAGCATGGTCTATATTACCAATGAAATTAGGTTTCATTAATTTTTTTAAAAGTAAAAGGGAGTCGTGAAGTGTAGTTCCAAGACAGACGAGGCAGGAAAATGGCAGAGTCGGAATGTGTGAGCACCCCTGAGGTCCCTGGAGTGTCAGAGTTCTTCCTGGGAGCTGAGCTGGGTGAGTCTCCCTGTGAACCGTAACCACACCCCTAGGATATCAGACAGGCAGTGAACCTGTCTGAAATGACCTGTCTAGGTCAACACAGAGCCCCCTTACCGAGTTCATTAGCCCGCCCTCCAGTTCCAGACGTTATAGAAAGAACTCCGCAGCCTGAAATCACAGTGTTTTCCAGAAGAAAAGAAAAGAAGTTAGTAAGTATAACTCCTTCTTTTTGGACCCAGATGATCAAGGAGGAGCTGGTTTTCCTTTTTAGAAGGGAGATCAAGAGACCAACCACCCAAACCCTCAGCAGGGTACCAATGCCTCCACGCAGCAACCCTTCCAGTTCACAGCCTGCCTCTGCCCTGTGAACACTGTGTGCAATGCAAGTCAACATCTGTGGTTAACCTGCCAGGCACTGTGCTAGGTGCTACTGAAAAGATGTGCTCCCTCCTTCAACAGCTGAGTTCTCTCCATCAACAGCTGCAGGACCTGTTCTCAATGCCAGTACTGTTAGTGTTCAGTTTAATATATCTAAAATAAAGAGAGCAATAAAAATGGTGCTATGCCGCTGGCACCCATAGTCTCATTTTAAGTCTTCACTTTACCAATGATGCATAATAACCACGGTTGAGAAAATGAGGATCAGAAAGGCAGAGTGACTTGCCCAAGACCCCCAGGCAAAGCCCTGGGAGTCGGTCACGGGTCTGACCCAAAGGGACTGAGCCTCCTTACCGTGCAAGTGAACACTTGGGAGCCTGTCAGAAATGCAGAGCTTCGGTCCCACTCCCAGACCTGCTGATTCTGAATTTGCACTTTTGACAAATGCCCAGGAAGTCCTGTGCCCAGTAAAGCCACTGTCCTAAGGTACTAATTCTTCAATTCAAAGGAATGAGAGGCAGGAAACAAGATGCAGTAAGTGCTTGTGAGCCAGAAACCATACCTCTTTAATAATTATTTTTCTTTTGCTCACACATTGCCTCTGACTTCACACCCACTATATTAATATATAGGTGAGGAACCTGAGGTTTGAGGAAGTTAAATAACTTGCCCAGGAATGACAGCCAGGAAGGGGCAGGGCCAGGATTTGACCCCAATGACCCCTTCTTACTTTTCTGTCCTGGAATGAAGAGAGTTGGAGGACCACATAGCCAACTTGGAATAGGACTCAGTTAAACTTCAGATTTGAATTCACCACTTATGTTGGGAAGAGAATAATTTCCCTATTATAAGCCTTAAGTTTATAAACTGCATTAGAGGACAATAGGTATAAAATCCTTCATTGTATCTACCAGAAGTGAGATTTTTTTTTTTTACCTCTACTAAATTAGAATGTGTAATTTCCTTACAAGGTTTATCCAAAAGGTGCTGAAATGGCAGCCTTTGGAATTGACAAGTTCCTCATCTCTAATCAAAGTGGGAACAAAATGCAGTCTCCAGGCCACTACTGAACCCACTGTCGGTTAAAGAGAAATGCAAGGCTCTGAATAACACTGAGAAATGCTGGATCTTTTCAGAACAAAGAAAGACCAAACAATTATTCAAATCAAGTCAAAAAAAAGTAAGACTTACAGGACGATTTAAATCAAATGTTGTCCCTACATCGAATGATAAGGGACATCCAAAACCATAAGGAAGGAGAAGAGGCTGCTGCAGGCAAGAGACAGAGCCCAAGAGACTGCTATACACCCTCACCCCCCACACACACATCCTGCCTTTCCTTTTGTCTGTTTTGTTCAAGGCTGTATTCTTTTCACCTCAGTAGTTGTCTGGCCATAGTAAATGATGCAGACGCCAGCCCACAGTGTCCAAGTCATTATGGATGAAATGAGACATTCACATAGACTACCAAGTCCAGTGGAGGAAAAGGGACAGCATGGCTTTTCTTTCAAGGGGAGTAAAAGCCTTGGCCCTTGCCGTGACCAGACTTTATTGGGTTTCTCAGTACCTTATTTACTATGCACAGGTTCGCTTTAGGTGGTTACCTTTTACAGAAAACAAAGGAGCCAATGCAGCTAATCACGTCACAGAAGAGGGATATTTGCAAATGAAAAGGGAAAAGTAGTTGAACTGGTTATACTCATCCTTGGAAGGTTTAGCATGGATTTTAGGAAGCTACTTTGCAGTAAATGCCCTCAATTCAGGGTGAGGGAGTTTTTAGCAAGAGCAAGACTCAAAGGGGCATAGGCGCATTGCAGGCCTGATTCCCCATGGGAGAACCTATCCATGGGCGTGGGTCCTGTGCATCTCTAAGTGAGAGCTGGGCCCACGCCACACAGAACAGTCTCAAACAAGTAAACACTCAATAACTAGTTGGTGAATAAATAAATGAAGGCATGGTATCAGGCAATGATTATTAAATATATCAAACATTGATTCAGAAAATCTGAAGCCTTCTACAAGGGCACATGGGAGGCAAGGAGAACAGACCTACAGCTTTCTCTTCTAAGTAAAATCTGATTCAAAGAAAAAGTATCATCACTAAAAGGAAAAACATAAAATTTTGAAAATCCCTGGTACAATTAAAAAAGATTAAGTAAGAAAGAAAAAGATTCTAAGTTTCCCTATTATTAGCCATGTGACCATGAGCAAGTTACTTAACTTCTCTGAGCCCTAGTTTCATAATTTATAAAAAAGCCTGTAAGTTTGGTTACATTATTTCTAAGGCCCCTTCCAGCTCAAATGTAATTTTATTTCATCGTTTAATTGCCAACTGATTTTATTTTTTCTTTCTTCTTTGTATTTTTTCTGATTTGTTCTCATTTTTTTACAATGAGCATGTATTTCTTTGTAGAAAGAAAAGGTCTATTTTCAAAGACATATAAATTAAGTTAAACTTTAAAAAAATCCCTACCAAGTATTCTCTACATTTGCATTGCTTTTAACAAAAGCTAGAAGAGATGTTTTCCACGTTCTCGCCTGGGGAGAACAGAATTTAAAGTCATGCTTTAGGGAGAGCTGGAGCCTTCAAAAGCAAGTAATGTTTAATCTGTTCTATTTCTGAAGCACAGAATAAAACCAAATAAAAAAGAAAAATAAGCTACCGCTTCACCAGTGCCAAGTTTCCTCATGCATAAATAGAGATCCATCCAGAAAAAAACAGCCTTCTCAGTCGGGTGGGACAAATCCTTGTGTGCTTTTGTGGAAAATTCCCCCAGCAAACTGGCTTCAAGGACACTGTCCACAGCTGCCTCCACATATGGCCAGAACACCACAAAAAGGCTGTGAGACACCATGAGCTCTGCTGGGGCAGATGCCGGAGTGAGAAAAAGCTATCACTGATCCCGCAGAGCAAACATGGCGGACAGTTCTTGAGTTGACTGCAAGAATATCCTGAGCAAATCTAATGTAGGAGAAGTCTGAGTTTAGACCTCCAGTCACTTCTTTGTGTCTTTTCCTGGTTCACAAATGCCCTCCCTGCCATCCTACCCACTGTGCATCTTAGTAGTTGGTGTCGGGTTCTGCTTCTTTATGGGCCTATAGTTAATCCTCTCTCCTCCTCCTTCCCCCTTACTCAGGAAGGGACCCTAGCTACAATCATTCCAAAATGTAAAGAATGATGTGATTTCCTATAATATCTCTCCCAGAGGAATATACTTTAATGGAAACCAAAGAATAATTTCCTACTGGTGGAATCTCTGATTTTAGTGAGATTGGTAACAGGTATCAGAAGCAGGGAGAGCTTCTGAGCCCACCTGAAATCAGACATCAGAACTGCCACATTCTGAAATTACAAGATTGGGCCTCTTTCTCTTCCATATCTCCACACACACTCTAGGTGAGCCCCCCTGAAAGCATGGCTTTAAATGCCATATCTGTGTTTAGGACATCTTTCTCTCTCCTGGAAATCCACATTTGGATAATCAAGGCTCTAGTGTCATCTCCATTTGGATATCTAATAAAAATCTTCACTTCCATGTGATCAAAAACAACTTACTTATTCCTAAGAAAGTCTTCAGTCTTCTTCAGAGTACAGAGCATCACTACTCATCTGATTACTCACGACAAATCTAGGAGTTTCCTTTGGCTCTTTCATTTTATTTACGCCACACAATAAATTCAATAGCAAGTGAAGGTAACTTTATATTCAAAAGAACCCCAGCAACCATTTCTGTCCTTCTCCACTGCTCCCACCCTAACATGAGCCATTATTGCCCCTTGCCTAGACCACTGCTCTACCCGCACCTGATTTCCCTCATTCCGGTCTCCCTAAAATTCATTTCTCATAGAACAGCCAGTTTGATGTTTTCTGAAACACAGATCCGATCAAGTCACTCTCCTATTTAAAATCAACCAATGCTTCCCATCCCACTTAGAATGAAATCTAAATAAACTCCTTGCCCTAGCTTACCAAGCCCCACACGATCTGACGCCTGCCTTCTTCTCTGACCTCACTTCACCCACCACCATTTAGCTGCACACTGGGCTTCTCTACACTTCAAACCCACTTGGTCTCTGCTTTAGAGCCTTCATATGTGCTGTTTACTCTCCTGCAATGTACCTCCCCAGGATCTTCCCACGGATGGCTTCTTCTCGTCATTTAGGTCTCAACAGGTAAGCTGTTATCTGCACAGCTTTCTTGACCACCAACCTAAAGTCATCACCACCAGGTCAGAATATCATCACATCACCGTATTTTAATGATTTGCATAGCACTTATCATTGATATTTTCATTTGATCATTTGTAGGTTTAAGTCCAAGGCTTATGTTATAATGCAAAATCCAAGAGCTTCCCCATTGCTCACCATCGTTTACCATCGGCTACCCAGTGCATTGAACAGTGCCTAATACACAGCGGTCCCTCAGTAAATATCTTGTGAGTGGATGTATGAATAACCGAGGAGATAAAACAGTGACATTTACAATGAAGGAAGAGAAAACCATGGGGAAGCTTTTGTATCATGATGAGCTACCTTAGTGTTGACTCATCCTTGTCAGAACCGCACTGGGTATGGAACCCAGTCTGAGGGTCCTCAGGACCCTTTCTCATCTTAAAGGGCAAGTCCAGATTTCTTCTTCTTTTTTTACATTTCTTATAAATTTTATAATGATATAACATTAAAGACATTTTGAAAACATAAATGGCAACCCACAATACCATCATCATAGCAAAGCAATTCTTTCCACATATACATATTTCCTTTGAGTTTTATTTATAAGCAGATAGAGTTTTCACAAAATTGCAACCAAGGAATATATATATACTATTTTACTACGTTGCTTTTTATACTTATATTAAATCATAAACATTTTCTATGCCATTGCAGATCTGAATATTTTTATAACATTAATAATAGCTAGCATTTATGGAGAGTTTGCTACTTGCCAAACATTGTTCAAAGCACTGCTGTTGTTTTATCAGAGAAACAACTTTTTAAGATGGATACTATTATTATTTCCATCTTGTAGATTCTCCTGTTAGACAAGGCACTTGCATGTGCACACCATATATATCAACAACTGCCAGTATGAGACTGTTGACAGTATTAACTCACTGCAACTCATATATCAATCAATAATGGAATGCTTGCATAAACTGTGATTCATCTGATCTGTGTATACTGTACTGCCATTAAAAAAATTACACAGAAATATATAAGATTATATGAAGGAAATGTTAAAGTAAAAGGAATCAGAATGATGTTTACTATGATCCCATTAATACTTATTTTAAAAAGTCACATGCAGCTAAATTTAAAAAAAAAGACTACCTACTGTTTGATTTCATTTACATGAAATACACAAACCACACAAATCCACAGTGACAGAAAGTGTATTAGCAGTGGCCAGAGTTGGGCAGAGGGACAACTCGCAGGGAGGGGGTTCTCTCGGGGTAATAAAAATGTTGTGGAAGTAAACAATGGTGATGGTTGCATTACTGTGAACATACCGAAACCACTCAATTACACCCTTTAAAAGGGTGAGTTTCATGGCATGTGAACTGTATCTCAATGAAGAATATATTTTCAAAGTAGCTGAAGAAAAAGCTGGTGTGTGTGTGTGTGTGTGTGTGTGTGTGTGTGTGTGTGCGTGCGCGCGCGCGATAAAAGGATGCCCAGAAAACTGTTGAAAGTGGTACAAAGAAGTGGAGATTGACATAGAAAATAAAGTAAAAGGAGAGGGTTTATTCTACCTGGTTCTACATCATTTGAATTATATGATCTGACTAATTTACAATAAGAATGTTTTAATTTATCACTTCACTTAAAGTAATAAATTGTGTAATAAAATGACAATAAAAGTTTTAAAATGTGAATTAAGTAAAAGAAACATTTATGTTTGATTTTTGTTAGTTCACTAAGGTATTGAGATCAACAGATACAGAAATGAGAAAACTTCAGGGTAATGTGTCTCTTAGTTCATTTGGTCTTCAGAGGCTGAATTTATTCTCCGTGGTACAAAAACTTTTTTGGGTTTGTAAAGGGTTTCAACATTATACTATATTAAATCTATACTGCCAGCTCCCAAGTAATCACACAATAAGAGTAAGCATAATTGAAGTTCACAGAAAGCAAAGAAAAAAACCTAACACTGCTATATTTTCTTACTTTTATTTTACCAGAAGGTGCAAAATAAAATGCTCAAAATGCAACAGTGAGAAAGTGGAGGCATTCTTTACAGATTATATATGATCATCGCTTAGGAAAACCAATATACTCCAGAGACAAACTATTAGAAAAAGTAAGAGAGCTCAGCAGTGTTGCTGATACAGGACCGACCTACAAAAATCAGCAGTATTTCTCAACATCGGCAATAACCAATTAGAAAATATAATGAATAATAAGATATGCAACAAAAATATAAAATATTTAGGAATTAAGCTAAGCAATAAAATTCAAAGCCTCCCTAAAAATAATTATTAAATCTAATAAAGGACATTGAAGATCAGAATATACAGATATTATAATTTTAATGTAAATTTTTGCATCACTAATCTATAAATCCCCAATTTAATTTCAACTTGAACACCTTTGAAAAATTCAAATTATTTACTCTACTTAGAAAAATAAAAGTTGATGCATAGCTAAGTCAGCTTTAAAACAGAACACTAAAAAGCTGGCCATGAGATATTAAGACACACTATACAGTGTTAATAATAGAAAAATAGGCCAACAGAACAGAATATATATCTTAGAAATACAGTCGTAGATATAAATGCAAATAAATAGCAAAAAATAGTGTTTAAGAGAGGATGTTAGGAAAACTTGATCACTATGTGGAGGAAAATAAAACTAAATCCCTTTATGAAACTATATAAAAAGGAAGACTATAGATTTATAAAAAGACAAGAGAATTAGAAAATTAACTGAAGAAAATATCTTAGACTTCATTTAAAAAAGCAAACCACATTTAAATTAAAGCACGTGGTGTTGGGTGGGGTAGACATTGGATTGGGTTACAGCTCAGTTAAGGAAGTATGTGTCTAGGTGGGCCAAGGATAAAGGCAGCACCTAAATCAGAATCACTTGACAATTTTTCCAAACAATCTGTACAGATTAACCGGAAGAACAAATAAAACCAGAGAAAACTCGGTGTAAGTACAAGACGAAGGACTGGCTCCCACTGCAAATGTTAGTGGACAGTGAGACAAGTCCAGGAAAACTGGCAGGGCCAGAAGGGGTTGTCCCTTTGACATGGGGCCTCTGCACCCGAGGGCCGGAGAGACCAGAGAGAGGCAAACCGCTCCACATGAGCTTCGAGCAGGCTGAATAAGCAAAGGAATTTAACCAGGCTTGTCTTTGGTGCCCTCAAGCCGAGGTGTCCACCATCCAGATCACCAAGATCTTAAAAGTTTACATGGCGGCCTAAGAGGGGCTCACATGCACTGCCCCACTGGTCTGGACACCTGGCTCTCTCAAGGCTGCATCTGGAAAACAGCTCCAGCTGGGGGCACAGAAGGGGGAAATGCCCAAGGGCGGAACTTACACTCCAAGGTCCAGGGAGCACGTGAGGAGCCTCCTGTTTCATTGCCCCCTCCAGACAAGAGTCCACATGCAGCTCTCTCTGGTCCTCCACCTACACAGGTGTGGTTGCCTACGACTGAGTTAGAACCCACCCCAGAAAGAGAAGTCCATACCAATTGTGGCATAGAAATGACTACAGGGAAGAGATTTAAAGGTGTGCAGGACCCAAGGCAGCAGCACAACATCTGAAGGGCATAAACACATGTCAGAGTCTGGGGTGGGGAGGACTAAGGAGCGTGTGAAACAAATTCGGTATCCTATAAGACAAAAAGGCTTTTTAAAACAGTGGGATGCACAGCAACTTTCCCCCTGTGATATCACGTGAAAGAAACTGCATTTCACAGACAGAAGAAGAAACTTCTGAACTAAATGTTTACAGCCTTCCCAAACTGTCAATTTGATTTATGAAGTATAGACTCCAAAACAGTCTATTTCTACACAAACATGGAAAAATAAAACTGAAATTTAAATTTGAAATATTTAAACGGGTGAAAATTCTTCTACACCAGCCCCCAAAAAACAAGAAAGCAGAAAAAAACACAGCACAATACTCCAAACCGAATTCAGTATTTTCAAGCAAGCACGTGGGAATATGAAACACTTTGAACCAGATGGTCAAAATCTAAGGAACAGAAATGGACATAAACCAGAAAGAAAGGGGAAAAATCATGTCAGGATTAAAAATTAAATTACAAGTTGCCCTAGGAAGATAATAGTTGAATGAACGTTTAACAAACAGAAATAAATAAAAGTAGCAAAACAACCAAAATAATAAAAATAAGTAAAATATGAAAAAAGAGTCAGAAAAAAAATAGTTTAAATGAAAGAAAAGGAGACCCAAGTACATGTAATTGTACTTTCAAAACAAAAACAAAACAGAACTAAAACAAAAGAAAAACCAAACAAAACAGAACTATTTCTTCAAAGTATAATCCATTAAAAGGCTCAGGAAATCAAAGAAAATCTAAAGATTTTTATTTATTCATTTTTAGAGAGAGGGGGAGAGAGGGAGGAAGCGAGGGAGAGCAACATCGATGTGGGAGAGATCGAACCCGCACCCCAACCAGCGACTGAACCTGCGGCCGAAGAATGTGCCCCAAGTGGGAATCAAACCCGTGACCCCTTGTTCTGTGGCATGGTGCCCAACCAACGGAGCCACACTGGCCAGGGCGTATTCAGAGAAACTCTAAATCCACAAGCTAAAGGAGCCCAGCAGGTAGTTGGGAAAATTTACCCAGAATGATCAACCCACAGAATATCCTAATGTAAAACAGACTTTAAAGTTACACATGAGGGGAAAATGTGAACGAAAGATTTCATATCCAGCTAAGCTGGTCTTCAATATCTATCATGGCAATAAACAAAAAGTACCATAAAAACCATTTTTACATGCAAAAACTTGGAGAATACTGTATTCATGAGTCCTTGAAGAACCTGCTAAAGGATGAATTTCATCCCACCAAGTTAGAGCTGAAGGAATTTAGGCAAATTAATATATTTAATGTTAGATTTAAGACTAAAACAAAAATGAAGACAAGAGTATAATATAAAATGCCATATGTTCTGACAAAGTAAATATAATGGGAAGAAAGGGTGGGAAAGAAGGGAGAGGGAATGTGGAAAGGAGAGTAAATTCATTGATGTTACACAGAAGTAGTTCTCAAATTTTTTGACCTTGGAAATCCTTTGCACTTCTAAAGTTTTTGAGAACCTCAAAACATTTTTGTTTATTGAGTTACATGTGTCAACAATTTCCATATTAGAAACTAAAACTGAGGAACAGAATAGAGAGCCCGGAAATAAACCCATGCCTTTATGATCAATTAATATTTGACAAAAGAGGTAAGAATGTACAGTGGGGTAAAGATAGTCTATTCAATAAATGGTGTTGAGAAAATTGGACAGGTATGTGCAAAAAAATTAAACTAGACCACCTTCTTACACAATATACAAGAATAAACTCAGAATGAATTTAAGACTTAAATGTTAGACTCAAATCCATGAAAATCCTAGAAGAAAATATAAGCAGTAAAATCTCAGACATTTCTTGTAGCAATGTTTTTTCTGATATATCTTCATAGGCAAGAGTAACAAAAGAAAAAACAAACAAATGGGACTACATCAAACTAAAAAGTTTTTGCACAGCAAATGAAACCATCAACAAAATGAAAGACAATCCACTGAATACAAGAACATATTTGTCAATGATACATCTGATAAGGGATTAATATCCAAAATTTATAAAGAACTCACACTGCAACACCAAAAAAAACAAACAATCCAATTAAAAAATGGGCAAAGGTCCTGAATATACGCTTCTCCAAAGAGGACATACAGATGGCCAATAGACATATGAAAAAATGCTCAACATCACTAATCATCAAGAAATGCAAATTAAAACTGTCATGAGATATCACCTCACACCTGTCAGAATGGCTGTCATCAATAAATCAACAAACAAGTACTGGCTAGAATGAGTACAAAAGGGAACACTCTTGCACTGTCGCTGGAAAGCAGTATGGAGTTACCTCAAAAAATTAAAAGTGGAACTCCCTTATGACCCAGCAATTCCACTTCTGGGAATATATCCAAAGGAACCCAAAACACTAATTTGAAACAACGTATGTATCCCTATGTTCATTGTGGCATTATTTACAATAGCCAGGATTTGGAAGCCACCCAACTGTCCAATGGTAGATGAGTGGATAAAAAAGCTGTGGTGCATTTACACATGGAATACTACTCAGCCATAAAAAGAGGGAAATCTTACTCTGAGTGACAGCATGGATGAACCTGGAGAGCATTAGTTAAGTAAAATAAGCCAGTTAGAGAAAGACTGGTTTTAATTAAGTAAAATAAGCCAGTTAGAGAAAGACTGGCTTTAATTAAGTAAAATAAGCCAGTTAGAGACAGACTGGCTTTAGTTAAGTAAAATAAGCCAGTCTTTCTCTAACTTAACTAATGCTCTTCAGGCCCATCCATGCTGTCACTCAGGGTAAGATTTCCCTCTTTTTTATGACTGAGTAGTATTCCACGTGTAAATGTATCACAGCTTTTTTATCCACTCATCTACCATTGGACAGTTGGGCTGCTTCCAAATCTTAGCTATTGTAAATAATGCCACAATGAACATAGGGATAGATATGGTCATATGATTTCACTCATATGTGGAATCTAATGAACAAAAGAAACTAACAAAATACAAACAGACTCATAGATAGAGAACAGACTGACAGCTGTCAAGGGGAGAAGGGTTGGGAGACTGGGTGAAAATGGTAAAGGAATTAAACAAGAAAAAAATCTCATAGACACAGACACCAGTACAGTGATTACCAGAGGGAAAGGGGGTGGGGGAAGCAGAAGAGGGTAAGGGTGGGTTGGATGGTGATAGAAGGAGATTTGACTTGGGGTGGTGAACTCATAATACAATATACAAATGATGCATTATAGAATGGTACACCTGAAACCCATATAATTTTATTAACCAATGTCACCCCCCAAAATGTAATAAAAAATAAAAGAAAAATAAAAGGAAATTAAAACTGAAAAGTTATTTATTTACTTACATAAACATAACAATAATAAACCTATTACATGGTAACATACATATTTTTGTAAAAAATATTTTTTCCCAAAATACGGTGAAAAGAGTGACATTTTCCATTTTTGCAAATCCCTCGAGGGTCTGGCTTAATAGAAGACAGCTGGATTTTCAGAAGCATTTCACACATTTTATTACACAGCACAGTGATAACATTGTCACATATCACATAGCCTCTGGAAAACTTCATGTGCATTTATGAGAAAATGAAAACAGAAAAGTAAAATAATGTCCTAGTAATATTATGAAAATAGTTTCGACCTCACAGACTCCTCCCCCCATCCATCTGAAAGGGTTTCAGGGGCCTCCAGTGAATGTTGTTTGAGACCATGTGTTGCACAGACAACGGGGAGGGGTCAAAGGATGAGTTAGAAACTGACAAATCAGGTGACAAAGGTTAACTGAGAAAACAGGGGAGAGGTTCATTTTAAAAGTAAGCACAAAGGTTATCACTAAATACCTCATTTTAATATCAAAGAAATCTTAAAAATTAAAGAGCAAAGCAAACATATCATGTAGAGAAACACAGAAATAGAGTAAAATCCTAAAGTAATTGTAACTGAAATTAAATGACAGAGACCAACCACAAAAAGCATATTAATAAATGTGAATTGGCTTAATTCATCTTTTAAAAGAAAAATATTTCCAAAATGACTGACAGAGAAGTATCAAATCTATGATGTATACAAAAGTCATACTCGGGAAAAAGGGGTGCAGGCAGCTAACTGCACAGGGACAGATGCAGACGGAACAGGCGACGGAACCAACGGAAACAGCGTCATCAAGGATCTACCCCAGCTGCCAGCCCAGAAGGCTTCACAAGGAAACTACCACACTGTCAATAACTATCTAGGGGTTTGGCTAAAAAGTCCATTGCGTATTTCCTGGAAAATAAAAGACACATTTTTTATTTTCACCAATAACTTTATTGATTTGGATATTTTGTTTTGGGGATATTTTTAAATTATTGTTCAAGTATAGTTGTTTCCATTTTCCCCTACCACTCCCCCTGCCCCACCCAACCCCACCTCCCACCCCCTTTGGTTTTGTCCACGTGTCCTTTACATATGTTATTTGGATATTTTGTGTACGCTGTCTACCACCTGCATGGTATAACATCGACTGTCCTCAATTTAGCATGTCTTGATTTCACCGCTATCAGCTTCAGCTGATCTGCCCAACAGTGGTGCACCATTCATTGAGAAATCTCCAGCACAGAACTTCGCAAACCACTTTTGACGTGTTCGATCAGTCACAG
The DNA here is from genome assembly GCA_004024845.1 of Tonatia bakeri. Taxonomy (NCBI): domain Eukaryota; kingdom Metazoa; phylum Chordata; class Mammalia; order Chiroptera; family Phyllostomidae; genus Tonatia; species Tonatia bakeri. The sequence goes on along the minus strand of PVIA01008552.1, from coordinate 44,623 downwards.
CACCTTCTCCACACACTGCACACATCTTTTTTTATGTTTCATCTGCATTTTACCTTTCTTGAAATAATGAAGCATAATTTGCTGAAAATGTTGCATATTTTCTTTCATGTTTAATATTAAAATGGCTACACAAAAATTCACCAATTTTGATAAGATTTTTAATGCATGCTGATATGACAGCTGTCACAATACAATCTAACAAAAGTGTTTTGAATAAAGTTAAAGACCACTAAGGACTACTACAGCCATCTTATGGAAAAAAACAAATGAACTTTTAGGCCAACCCAATAATCCAATGTTACAAAAATTGTTCCCAAGCATAGAAAATGAAGGAAAACTTTCAAAATCATCTTTATGAAGCAAATATAACATTGACACCTAAATGTGATATACTCCAAATTTCTTAAAAATAAAATTACAAGTTAATAATATAAATATTAGCACAAAATATTAAATATTTATTAGCAAACACTTCAACACCATCCGGAATGCAAGGTACACTCAATATAAGAAATATTTTTGCATAAATACCACAAATCTAAGAAAAAAATCACATTATTATCTTCATAAAGGCTATAAACTTCTTTCTAAAAATTCAACACCCAATAAATACACGCACACACCATCACTCTAAAGCCACAATCTTCATGTAAAAACACCCTAGATGTGTGCAAGACTTATACCTCCAAGATGGTCCCAGTGATCCCCAACTCCACATGGTCGCTTTTTTGTGGAGACCCCTCCCACACCGTGTGGGGCTGCTCTCTGCGCCCCACTGCACCAATCACAGAAGTGGTGCTGTGTGGCACCATTACAAAAAACTTGTGTAGTTTCCACCTGGTTCTCTCTCTCCGATCACTTGTCCGTTGCCAGCCAGCTGCCATGTTACAAGGACACTCGAGCCGCCTGCAGAGAGGACTGCGCGGTGAAAACGATGGCCTCCTCCAAGCACCAACTCACAAGCCATGCGAGTGAGCCGTCTTAGAAGCGCCAACTAATCAGCCTGGGAAACCTGCAGCCCAGCTGCCATATTGACCACTGTCTCATTAGAGACCCCGAGCCTGCACAATCCGGCAAGGCCACTCTCGAACTCCTGACCTGTAGAAAATGCGTGAGATAATAAATGTTTGTTGGTTTAAGCCATTAAGTTTAGAGGTAATTGGTTATGCCACAATAGCTAAGTAGTACAGCCTGTACGAGAAAACCTTAAAAACACTACTCACACACACAAAATAAGATTCGAACAAATGGAGAAGTAGCCCTTGTTTAGGGCAGGACAATTCAACATCATACAAAGATCATTTCTCCCTCTACTGTGATTTATAAAATTAAGGCAATAACAACAAAAACATCAATATGTTTTCAATGAGGCTAGATAAATTGCAACAGAGGTTCATATGGAAAAATAAACATGCATGGATAGCTAGGAAAGCACTGGAAAAACATTAAAACATCCCTAAAGCATCCATAATCAGAACCATATAGTGGCCACATGAACAGGCAGACGGCTGGTGCAAGAGAAGAAGAGGACGCCTGGCAGGAGACCCAGCACCTGCGGACCACTAACAGGACAAAGGCAGCTTTCCAACCACTGGGCAAAGATGAACTTTTTAAAAAGTGATACTGAGATAATGGGTAGCCTTCTGGAAAAAGATACATTTAAATGCATTTCTCACTTCACATGTAAAAATAAACCCCAAATGGATCCAGGTACCTAATGTAAAAAACATAACCACTAGAAAAAAAACACAGCTGAATTCATCTATATTCTGGTTATAAGAAAAGTCTCTAAGACTTGAATACCAGGTAAAAAAATTAAACATAAATTTTACTATATAAAAATTAAATTTTTTTCACAGAAAAAAAATGCCACGGCCAAAGTCAAATGACAAACTGGGAAGGAAATATTTGCAGAATGTATCACAGATAAAAAGATATTATCCTTAATATACTTTAAAAAACTCACAATAAAGAGGGAAAAAATGACCAAAACCTCAGTAGAACAATGAGTTAAAGGCACAAGCAAACAATTCATTGAAAAAATATACAGTGGTCCTTAGTCATATAATAAGCCTATTTCAATTTTACTGGTAATAAGGGAAAAGCAAATAAAATTTAACTCAGATTCCATTTTCCTTCTATCAGACTGGCAACAAAATTAAAAAGCTTGGCAACACAGTCGGATGGCAAAGCTGTGAGGCTCTTTTCTTTCATGGCTGGTGGGAATACTGGGGATATAACCTTCTGTTGGGAAATTTGACAATCTCTAACAAAATTATGTATGCATTTTCTTGTAACTCAGTAATCCCTACTCTAGGAACTTACCCCAAAGTTACACCTGTACCAATAAGAAAATACAGTTGCATTGGGTTATCTATTGTAGCATTATTTGTAGATGCAAAGTATTGGAAATGACCTAAATGTCTATACATAGAATATTGGTAGAATAAATTATGATACATACACACAATGCTTTGTAATAAAGAAAAATAACTCTATGAGCTAGTAGGAACTGAGTTCAGCATATACTGATAAGTGACAAATGCAAAGTGTAGATATATTTACATTTCCACAGTTACAACGTGTCAATGTAAAAGTAGTTAATTACAACAGCGGGGGTTGGCAGGGGAAAGGTCATTGGCAGGCTCATCTTAAGTGACCAAAATTAACAGCTTTAGAAATGGTAAATTGATAAGTGCCTCCTGACCTGAGGCCCTGAGAACGCAAAATTACCTTTGTGGCTTTTTGGCAAAAAATTCAAAATCATGAAAAAACATCACACACGCAAACTGAGGAAGAGTCTATAAATTAAACTGTTACGGGCATAAAATATAAAGACTCCTAAGGGACAGAAAGAAAGGAAATAAAATAGATGTGACAGGTAGAATCCTAGACTGGAGGGAGAGAATCTTCTAAAATTCAATATCAAGACAGCTGGCAAAATTTGAACTTGGAGAGTGGGTTAGAAATAATATTAAATCAATGTTAAATTGCCTGACTCAGTGATTGTACTTGGATTATAACTTGTTCCTGTTCTTAAAAAACACACACTGAAATAACCAGGAGTAAAGACATATAAATTCTTTACTGGAGGAAAGAATAGTTCTCCAACTACTTGCAAATGGTTCTTTTTTTTTAAGTTTCTTTTTAAAGATTTTACTTATTTATTTTTAGAGAGAGGGGAAGGGAGGGAGAAAGAGAGGGAGAGAAACATCAATATGTGGTTGCCTCTCCCTCGCCCTCTACTGGGGAGGGGCCTGGCCCACTACCCAGTCACGTGCCCTGACTGGAAATCGAACCGGTGACCCTTTGGTTTGCAGGCTGGAGCTCAATCCACTGAGCCACACCAGCCAGGGCTGCAAATGGTTCTTAAAAACATAAAAAATTCACATATATACATATATGTGTGTATGTATATGTGTAATATATATGTAAACATATATGGAGGAAAATGTTAAAAATAGTGAATCTCAGTATATTTACTCAATATATTGGAGTTCTTATGAAACTTTTATACAAGTTTGTAGTTTAAAATAAATAGTTTTTTAAATGTGGACTTCTGTTTGGCAAGTGTCAACATGAACACAGTTCACTGGTGGTTGACAGCAGGGGAGAGGTTATTTGAAAAGTCTAAAATTCACAAGGCCTTGACTAAATGCGAAAAGAATTCCTCTGTAAAGCAACAAGAAAAAAAACAGCAATGCCAATAGAAAAAAAAAGAAAAAAGACTACAAACAGACAATTTACAGAGGAGGAAATCCAAAAGCTATCCCATATTTTTTTTTTAAATGCTCAGAATTATTGGTAGTTTGAGAAATGCAAATTTAAAAAACAACGAGATATTACATAACCCTGTTAACTCACAAACATCACAATTTTAAATAATTCTAATGGCTGGTAGAAACGTGAGGACACAGGAACATGAGGATGTAGGAACATTGCTAACAGATACATACATAGAAATACAAACCAGTGTAGCCATTCCATGTAACCATCTGACACCACTTAAGTCAAAAATATCTATGCTATTAAAGGAAAACTTCACTGGATTCATGTTAAAAATGTCAAGGAAAACTTGGACTACTGCAACAGGAAAGAGAGATTGAACTCAACTCTGCTGAAACAAAAGGCAGGCAGATTTTTAAACGCAGGGGTAAGCTCACAGAAACTTCTGGAAGACACTGGGGGTAGGTTGGTTCACGCATTAGGGCCACCTGAGTTGCCTAATTGTCACTTTTCCAAGTTAGGCTTCTGCCCTTCCACAGAGACTGCAAGAGAGGGGCTCGAACTCCTTCTGTGATTACATCTAGTGATGATTCCCAGATCACTGAGGAAGGGTTCTGGGTGTAGGACATTCACAACACAACTGCAAGTTTACTGAAGTCTGCTCTAAGAAAAAGGGACGTCGGGGGCCTGCACTCAGGAGGAAACTTGTCTGACTTTTAGCCACTTTGAGGAAAATGCTAAGGCAGTCTTGGTCAACACCCACCAGTTACTCCACTTCTGAAGATCTGTACATTGATGATAGATTGACAGACAGACAGACAGACAGACGATGATAAATAGGCGACAGACAGATGATAGAAACAGAGATGAGAGAGAACAAACATATTCGAGCATGAGGACAGGATCCAGAGCACTAAAAGAACATTCACATTACTTAGAAGGCCGCTGAAAAGTCTTAGGTGTAATATTGAACCATTCTTAGCCCCAGGGTCCTGATCACAAAATGAGGCTACACTAGAGCAGGTCGTGACTCCTCTGCACCTCACTTTGTTCCTTCCACCCCTCACTCTCACTGAAATTAAACTATGAGAAATGCCAAATTTAGCAAAGAGAAGAGTTTGTTTGCCTCCATTCAAGAGTCTACATACCTGAACCTCCTTCTATTAAAAAAATGGCCACGGCCATAAGGTTCTACCTTTCTCCTCTCAGCAGGGACCAGGAGAGACAACTCCATGTCCCTGACTCCAGGAAGGAACCAGAAGGTAGGAGCCTAACTTGGAAGAGTGACGATTAGCAAACCCAGATGGCTTAATCACATGGACCAAAAGCCCATCACACATCACCTTCTGGATTCTCTTAACCTGCAGGCCTGTCTGTATCTTCCATGCATAACCACTGGTTACAATAACAACTTTATCTCTAAACACAGTTTCACATCAACAGGTTTCCAAATTATAAAGTGTTCTATGTAAGTGTGAGTGATTATAATGATGACCTCAAGAATCAGAGTGTGTCAGTGTGGAATTTCTCCAGCAGACAAGTGGGGAGGGGCGTATTCATAGTCCTTCAACTTGGTGATCTAGAACCTTCACTTCTGTGTTCATGTCCTGAGCCTTTCTTTGCTCTAGGAGAGACTCTCTAACACGGTTTGCAAGAATGAGTTGATTCACACTACACAAAGGCATGCCAGTTAGAGAAAATGTTTCCAACTGGGACAATCCTTAGAGATAGAGTGCAGAGAGTTGCTACAGAACACTGAGGGAAATGTTGTCCAACAGGGCTTTCTGGGTTCTCAAATAGGTTCTCAACCTGTGTTGTGCTATACAGCAGCAGCCACTAGCTACATATGGTCGTTAAGCACCTGAAATGTGGCCAGTGTGACTGAGAAACCTAATTTTCAACTTTCTAGAATCTTAATTTAAATTTGAATTTAAATAGTCACATGAGGGCTTGGGCAGGTAGCTAAGTTGGTTGGAACATCATTCCATGCAAACCAGAAAGTTGCAGGTTTGATCCCTGGTCAGGGCACATAGCTAGGTTGCAGGTTCCCCTGGTCAAAGTACCTACAGGAGGCAACTGATCACTGTCTGTCTGTCTCTCTCTTTCTCTCTCCTTCTCTTTATCACTCCCATCCTCTCTCTCTAGAATCAATGAACATATCCTCAGGTGAGGACTAAAAAAATTGTCACATAAGGCTAGTGGCTAATGTACTAGATAATGCTGATTAAGGGAAAGCTTCTTGACCTCAGGACCCACAGTCCTGCTGGTATCCAAGAGTAGCCTTTATGGATACACAATGCAATATACAGATGATGTTTTATAGAACTGTACACTTGAAACTTATATAATCTTATTCAGCATTATCACTCCAATAAATTTAATTACATTTTTAAAAGAATAGCCCTCAGCCTGGGCTTATATGGCTCAGTGGATTGAGTGCTGGCCTGCACATGAAAAGGCTGCCAGTTCAATTCTCGGCTAGGGCACATGCCTGGGTTGGGGCCAAGTCCCCAGTTGAGGGAATGAGAAAGGCAACCAATTAATGTTTCTCTTGTGCATTGATATTTCTCTCCCTCTCTTTCTCCCCCCACCTCTAAAAATAAATAAATAAAATATTTTAAAAATAAAAAAGAATAGCCTTCAGAAGATGCATAAATTCACTTAAAATTGTGCATGAAATATTGAGTATGCAAAGTAATATGATTTTTCTTCTAATATAACACATACCAAGAACAAGCATTAAATAAATTAGGGTAGGTATATATGGGGAGGATGTTACAGGGGTGGAAATAAAAATGGGGATGAGAGGTAAAGGTGAAAACAAAAAAAATTAATAAAGTAAGGGAAAAATAAGAGGATGGCCCTGCACAGACTAAAGATGATAGTGAGTCAAGAATCGAGGGGTTATTTTGTACCCAAGGCACAAAAAAGAAAGAAAACTTGTATGGGTGTCTTTCCAGGCTGTTCATCAAATTCTCAGAGGTCCAAGACTCTCACCAAAATGTCAGCAGTCTCTGAGCTCGGGGAGAATCACCTCAGAACAGAAGGCATAGAAGTGAAATGTTAGTTGTTTACATATATAGGAGACAACCTTTTATCTGACACCATTAGGGTTGGCAATCCGTGGGTAACCAAGAAAGTGAGAAATTTTATCTTAAAGTGGGAAAACATTAAAAAAATACTACTCAGACACTTAAAATATTTTATTTCAACTTGTATATAAAAATACACGTATTTGCCTTTGCCAGTCTTCTGATGTGGAGCGAAGGCCTTTTCTCTGAATGAGTCCATTAACTAGACTTCCGCATTATAGTTGTTCCGTAAATCAAAATCGTAATGCGTTTTCTGATTTCCAGTGGGTTTTCTTTCAATGGAACACAGACACGGAAACACTTCTGAAGCAATGTGAATGGAGGATCCTTACTGACGTACACAGTGTTCCCAAAATTTTACAGTTGTTTCACCCACATGTCATTCAAAAGCAGTATATTCTCAGTTTAATTTAATGAGTCTTTCCAAAGACACTATGTTTCATAAAAACTAACCCAGGCTCACCACTTCCCTCAAATGTCAAGAGCTGTGGTAAGCACAGGAAGGGTCCCCCAAAGAGATCCATGCTCTAATCCTCAAAACCTGCATATGTTCCTTTCCATAGCAAAAGGGACGACACAGCTGTGATTAAGGTAAGGGTCCCGAGACGGAGAGATGATGCCGGATTATCTGGCAGGCCCAATGTCATCACAAGGTTCCTGGGAGACAGAGAGGTGCAGAGTCCAGGAGTAACTTGAAAAGACAATGCCGGGGACTCTGAACATGGAGAAAGAAGCCAGCCACAAGGGAAGAAATACAGGTGACTTCTAGAAGGTGGGACAGGCAAGGGAACAGATTCTCCCTCAGAGCCTCAGGGAAAAGAAGAAGCCCTGGGGGCCCCGTCACTTTAGGACGCTGAGATATATTTAAGGTTGACCTTCAATAAGATGATAAATTTATATTGTTTTAAGCCAGTAGTCCAGGGGTTATTTGCTAAGTCAGCAACAGGAAGCTAACACACCAGCGTACATAATAATTAAATAAATAAATATAAATGCAATGAGTATAAACTGGTTGGGAAATAAATGCAAGTAATCCTTGCAGAACATGTGATTCAACTTTTGAGACTGGAGCCCTCCATGAGAATGCACGAGGCAGACCAACACTGATTACACGGCACACTGTGGACATCCATCAGCATGTTTGATGCTGAGTGCAAAGACAGCACTCATCAATCCAGCCAACCAACCTCAGGCTCCAGGAAAAAAAAAGCATTTATTTTAGGCAAACTTTTCTTGAATTGTTACTGTACACCAGGCACTGTGCTAAGCATTTTATACTTCTGTATAATGTATACTGTTTTCAATTACAATTCACCAGTGAGGTAAGTTAAATTCGGAGAAGCTGAAATAACTTGCTTCAAACCATGTAGCTAGTAAACAGTGGACTTGCCAACCCTTGATCTGTGACCCATCCGATTTGAAACGCTCAGGCTCCTAAGATCCCTTTTAAACTTGTTTCTGTTTCTTAGATGCTCACCGAAACACCTTATTTTACAGATGAAACCACTACAATTCGTAGAACCCACCCTAGCTCTCACCATAGTAGGCAGAATCACAGCAAGAAATAAAACAGGGTAATTTGAAAGGAACTGAATAAAGAGCTTTTCATAAGGTGGATTTTTACTCACACTCAGAAACACATCGAGTAGGTTAAAATGGAGTTTCCTCCACCTCAGGGCAGGGGTCAATAAGACCACATGTCAATGACATGCCATGGTGTACATAATAGTTGTCATCGGGATATCTGCATGGTTTACATTACATGGCGCTGCTATAAAATTCCACTTGAGGTCTGATAAATACGTGGCCTCACAATGATTCCAGTTCAGCCACATATATTACCTGTGTGCTCTTGGGCAAGTCACTTACCCACTGTGAGTCTTCGATTCCTTATCTGTAAGTCACCTCCTATCATCTTCACAGGGCTGCTTCAGGGATTAAATGGAATAATGGATATGGGAGTGTCTAGTAATGAATAAGCTAAAACACCCTCTACAGCTGTGAGAGATTACAATTACATGTGAAACAGGTGGCGTGCATGACCAAGGCATAAGAGGAAAATGGTCTTGTCGAGGCTCCCTAAGAAGCAGAATTTTAGCTCAACAGAAAAATGCTGGCTTTTATTTAAAACTTTGCTGATGTTACAGGCATGTCACCAGGGACCTCTCATCATTGTCTCTGACATCTGGGAAATGCAAATCCAGTATCATTTTCAAATAAAACAAGATGACAAATCACAGTCCAGGCAGGTTCCTTTGCAATCACAACCTAACACTGCAATTGATTCTTGGTAAAATGATTTCATTAAACCTAACTGTTCAATTCCTTCTTGCAAGGTACAGTGTTTAACCATTACTATGCAGTGAGGACACACATTTATTATAAAAATGCCCGAAATCACAAACACTTTGGCCTTTTTTGTTTTAAAACAAAAGTTTACTCAGGTTCTTTAAAGTATAAACATTATAGAAATGAGTGGGCTGCCCAGACCTGTTTTTTGAGAAAAACATTTTTGTTTCAATGTATGAACTGGGGAGGCAGATTAGATGCTCAGTGAATTGTGAAATGTCTTGTCTTAATGTTATCTCTCTCCTACTCTTGAGCAAAATATTTGATAGTCCTACCACTATTAAAGAAATTACATGTGTAATTAAAAATCTCCCCCAAATGGAAATCCAGGCCTAGATGATTTCACTGGAAAATTCTATCAAATGTTTAAAGAATTAACACCAATTTGGCATAATTTCTGCCAGAGATAGCTGAGTGTTTACGCTGCCAGGCCCTGTTCCAACCATTTTCCCGTGCCTCAAACTCTAATTCTTTCATTAACCTTATAAATAGTCCTTATTTTTACTCCCTCCCATCTGAGGGAAATGGAGCCCAGAGAGCTCATGTACACGGCTAGGGCATAGCATGACCAGAGTTCAAGTTTAGATTTCTGGGCTATAATTGCGTCAAATCAGATGCTCAGATTTCTTTTATTTTAATCTCAATGTACGGCCAAATTTACTGTCAAATTTCATCTTGGTGGAGGAAAATTCAGACCTGAGCAGGATATGCTATTTCTACAAAGACGCTGGGGTACAACCATAATTGGCCTCAACAGAAGTATGTGTGTTTTGTAAATAACAATAAAGGTTATTCCTGCTGGCAACTGCCACACAATTTCTCTTTACATGCCGGTTAAAATATATCTGAGGAAAAACAGGTTTCTTACTGGAAAAGGTACAAGCCTCACTACAGCCGAACCAGCCACACCACTATCATTGTCGGAATCAAGAAGCAAAACACTGCTTCGTTAATTTTTTCCTTTTGTTCGTTATTTTACTCCACCAAGGCTAATTATACCCCTCCCCACTGACTTTAACAAGCACCCTGGATTAAACACTGTAGAGAAAGCAGCAGCCTATAAGTATATATGAACTGCCTCCATTTAGGAAAAACAGTATATTAAAAACATTATATTGACTAATAAAATTGTCCTGTGTTTTCTCTGAACAAAAGAGAAAGCATGACTGCCCTTGCCAAAAAAAATAACAGAGAAGGATCATTAAAATTTAATATTCAATAAATGCTCTTTAGGCTTATATACTTCCTTCTCAACAACTAAGAGCTCTATGTTAGCTCAGCTCTCAAAATAAGCCACGACGTCCCTCATGGCAAAGCTTGTCCAAGTTTATTGGGTATCTTTCCCATTTTGCATCACGAGATACTGACAGGCAAGGGCCATGGTGCCGGGATGTAAGGCTGACACCCTGAGGGACATGGGAATTCCGGGAGTTCCAGAGCCTGGAGCTGGTCTACGTCAGGGCTGCTCCAACCCCCAGCGTCTGGGAATGTCTTAATTGCCAAGTGCTTGTCTTGAACACATCTAATTGCTGTCCTCTGACATTCTCGTTCTACTCAACCTCATATAGCAACTGCTCCGTACAAGGCCTGGTTCGAAGCAGTGCCTCAGGCAACATGTCTCTTAAGTCTCACTTTTTTTCCAAAACTAAGAATCTATTCCAATTTTACATTCTGCAAAGCTCTACGTTGGTTTTGATGTAAAACTAAAGTTTTTCCCATAAATATTTGAGAAAAATAAATGGCCTAAGAGGAGCTTTGGCCATCTACCTTGTGGCTATCTGAAGGTCCCCAAACATCGTCAGCGTTGATTGTTCCCAGGAAGAAATGGTTCTCATAGCACTGGACAGAACGACGAACACCCAAGGAAATGAGTCATAAGGCTAGCTGCTGACTTCACACTTACAAAAACTGCTTTCCATACTGGAAGGATTCCCTTTTCAATCTGATGCATGGTTCAATCCAATTTAAAGCTGTACTTAAAAAGCATAGCAGCCTAGTGCCTCAAATGTGACTGCGGGTTTTCCAAGGGCTTAAGTTAGATCCATTCACCAAGATACCAGCAGAAAAGCTGCATTGAACTTTTTTTCCTGCTCTATCTATGGATATGTTCCTGAAAAAGAAAAGGAAGACATGAACTGAGGAGCACTAAACCTCCACGCTACATCCTCCAATTCTTCAAAATGTCATTTCAGACAATAAAGCTTTCTTCAAAGTCACTTTATCATTTAATCAGCGACAGGTATGACCTTGGTCTTTTCCCCTTTCTTTCTCCCCATCCTTGCCCCATATGCTGTTTCCATTTTGAATAACTATACTCTGGGGTAGTTCATTCATTCATTCATTCATTCAATTCTTTCTGGCTGCTTTCTGTAATCTCCTGTCCTGGAGGCCAGGGGAGTTTTTTATGCTGTTGTTGAGTGATTGACAAGAATGACTTGGGTTTTGATGAGACTGATAACTACATCCTTCAACAAACACAAATAACCAGGTGCTCCATTCCAGGAAATAATTTCCCTTCAACGTCTCAACAAACTGGCTATATGATCATTTCAAAGTTTGTGCAATAAATGAACTTTTGAATTGAGGGAGACACTGAAACCCAAAATAGGAAAACAAAAATATACAAGGGGGGCAGTTAGCATTTTCTCATTTGTCATCTGACCTCAAAGTTCATCCTGGCACTGACACAAAGCAGTAATGATTTCATCGGCCGCCTAACAGATGGCAGGCGCCAAGAGCCCTAACACTCTCTGACAAGGCTGCAGAACAGCTCCATAGAATTTAAGTTAACCGGATGGTGGCTGCTACTTTCTCTCGGTCGCCTCCTGCACAGCAGGCCTGTCCAGAGCTCAAAGACCTACAGCTTCAAGTGCAGCAATGCAGGGACTCAGGTGCACCCTTCAAGACAAAGCAAGGGTCTCAAGTTACTATGGGGTCATTTTTCTGCATGAAATTCTGTTCCAATAAACACAACTCAAACTTTTGCTCATAAAGTAGGCTGCCCATGGTGGGGCATTTCCAGCATCTCTTTTCTTCTATTAGCACCTAAGAGACATTGGAGCATTTATTTTCTTAAACGGTGAATGATATTTTTCTGAAGGGCTAGAGGCAAAACATCAGGGAAGCCTCATGTTGCAAACTCCGAAGTCCAGCTTGCTTCCTAAGGGTTACCACTTACGGGAGAACAGACGTTCCTTCTGAAGTTGGGCAGAATCACTGCTCCTGGCTTCAAGATCACCTGGGGAGCTTCATACAATCCCAATGCCAAGGCTAGAATCTCTGGGGGTGGCACCCAGGTGGCATTATTTTTTAAAGCTCCCCATGAAATCCCCAGCAGGTTCCAATTGGCAGTCAGGTATGGGAGAAATATATTTTACATCTTAAATACTTCATTTTAAATTCTTTAAATTGTTTTAATAAGTTAATTTAAGTTGTATTCAGAATCCCCTCTGCACTGGATTTGCCATTCTCACAACTCTACCTCTCTACATGCTTCAGTCTCTCCAAGTCTTTTGTTAAGGTTCGGGGTTTTGCAGGGTTAGCCCAAACTAGCTAGCATGCCCCACTCAGACATCAGGGAAGCAGAAGCTGATGCTGCAGCTGGGCATTCTGGGATGTCCTGAGACCAAGCTATAACAGCCAGGACAATCTGAAAGTGAAAGACATTTATGCCTGGACATCCTGTACCCTGCAGTCACCGTGCGCTGCGTAACTCCTCCATGACTCATGGGAGGTGGTCTCACGCAGGCCAGCTCCACCCTTCTGCATGGAAGACAGGGCCTATAGGGAACCGGCTGTCTTCCCAAAGGTATGCTGTGCCCCTCACTAATTCAGACACTATCATCTAAAACTATGCAACCTGCTGGTGAGGCTTCGAGGCCACCAAGCTATACATTTTTGTGTTGATCTCTCTCCACGGTGCATCCTATGCTGACTTTTTTCTGCATCTATTACATAAGCAAACATTGTCTGATTTACCCAACCTGTAACAGAGCCTGGTCTTCCCATCAATTGGTGCCTTCTACTGCCATCTGTCAGTATAATGATGGTGCAAACCTAGAAACTCACTGGATCAAGACGTAAAAGAACACAAATCCTGCTTTTCTCTTGTACACAGTAGGTGCTCAATGGTGCTGGTTAAACTAAGGGCTCTACCCCTAAAGGCATGCAGAGTCTAACAAAAGAAAGGTATCAGTATGGCTTGGACAAGGCATTCCAGCAACAAGGCACAGAAACCCAAATACAGTCTAGTAAAAGGGGACAGATGCCAGGATAGAGGCAAATCTCATGGAAACAAAGTGCAGAAAGTGTAGCTGAGCCTCACAGGTCAGCACACAGCGGCTCTGTCTCCCTCGCTCTGCCGGACCCCCTGATTTCATGCTGCTGTGTGTCTGAGCTGTGCTTCTTCCCTTCCCCCTCTGCAAATGGCCCGCCAGAGTCACCCAGGAAGAGTGACCGCTGCTTACTTCTGAGAGAAACATTAATGACTCACCTCAGGGAAAGTGGGGAGCAAACATAAGGTTGGTATAACACACGCACCTGGGGCCACTTAAAAGACCCAGGGTCATTAGAACAAATGATAAACAAGCTGTATTGAGTGGTGTGATACCCCAAGAAATTAGAATTCACACATAAATAATAGTTGTAAAACCTTTATTTCAGGATGACTGCAGGATCAGATTTCATAGGTATACAATTTATAGCTCCAAATCACAACAGTACTGAACCAAAAACACTTTATCCTTCACAAAACTTGGCCTGAGAAATGTCCATTTGGATTTTAATCTACTGAAGTTTCACATTGTGGAATTGTACATACAAACATACGATCACGATTGGGGGAGACGATAGATTTAAAAAAGCCGAAACCCCTTGTAGCAACATCTCACTTATCCTGAGGTCACAGGTCTGGCAGGGCAGTTGAGGATCAGGAAGCAAGTTCAAAGAAGGCACAGGAGTCACTAAAATGATGTCACCAAGTCAATGCAGCAACATTCCTTATTTAACTGCTAGAAAAGCCTCTCGAAGCCTCACTCGGCTCCTGGTCACTGTTACCTGACACATAGTATCATGTTTTCAGGCTCCCAGACAGCAAATGAGTGGAAAGTTCCTGGAGGCAGGCAGGCTGCTGGCAGAGAGAAACAAGTAAGAGGGAGAGGAAAGAACAATGACCCAAACCACCACAGAACTCAGAGAGCACAGCCATGTGGGGCCAGCCAGTGCAGAGGCTTTAACAAACCTACGCAGGACCTGAAAGCATTCCAAACATAAAAATGACCCGGAAAAGGTTTCACTGTCTTCAGTAGATTCTGGTTTGCAAAGAGCAGGGAAGTGCGTACTAATCAGAAACTGTTCCATGGAAATGGCTGAAATGAAGTCTAGGAAATGCACAAGTAGAAAGAATAACCTTGAGTATGTATCCCGTGCAGCCCACAAGGCCTGCCTGATGAGATCTTACTACATGTATGCTATTTATATAAAACGAATATAGCACCGTTTTTGTTTTATCCACGTTTATACGAAAACATAAAAGCCCCTTCATAATCAAAGCACCTCAGTTATGCAGGGATAAGCTTTCATCAGCTTCTCTCTACTTAAGATCTTTCTATCGGGTCCCGAGTGACCAACTGTGTTGACCAGTGGGCCCAACGGTCTGCAAAACTGTCTTAAATGATAGAAGACGTGGAGGCCAAAACACCTGTGCTAGATCAGTTTCTCAAAATACGGTCTGTGGAGCAGCACCACCCAACCTGCTGGGGAACAGGTTTGAAATGCAGATCCTCGGGTCCCAAATGCAAGGGATCAATCAGAACCTTGCCCGACACCAGCACTTCTGTACTCCTCCCCAAGGATTTCTGGTACAAGTGCAAACCTAGAACTCACTGGAGTGAATCATCCCCTTGAATGGTGGACTCAGCAACCCAGTGCAGGGCAGACTCACCGGGTCTCCCCTTTCACCCTTTCCCACCCATGTCCCTAAGGTGCCCAGTAAGGCTCCTCCTGCTTTTGGCATTTCTTACACTACACTAGAGTTTAAAAAAAAAAGAGTTAAATGTGGGCTCCTAAATGTTTCATCACAGAAAAAGGATTCTGACATATAATAAAAATGAACTCTAACCAGTCCTAGTTAATTTTTTAAAAAGCATAAGATTTCTAAGCCATACATGAGAAGCCTGAAGCAGCAGAATCCCCCAGGAGTAAAGGGGAGTGAGGGTAAGTGTCTGATACAAGTCCTGAGTGTTACAGGGCAATGGGAGGAAAACACACCTAAAAAGCAGGCGTGGAGGAGCAGCAGAAGGCAGCTCACATCTGGGATAGGACAACGCAAATCTATTAAATATTGGCTGGGATGTTTAGTCTGGTCCTTAACACTCTTGAAGAGAGGCTGGAAACGACTAGCAAACATGTTTTGTTTGGTAAGCACAATGTTTTTAAACAATTCTGAATTTGTCCCAACATATAAAAATTGGATTTTTTTAAATTCTCCCTCTTTCTGGAAAAGTGGAAATTGGCAGAACTCAGAAAACCAGTCACATGGCAATACCACGCTGGAGCCAGGCAGCTGCTGCCCACCTTTGGGCTCGGGGGTGTCCCCGTGGCCACCAGCCTGCTTCCCCCACCAGATCACCTGCCAGACCCCTGCAGGCATTTGCACCAGCCACCCCAGCTTCAAGGAATTCAGACAAATATCAGCCTCTCTGCGCTTCACTATTTCTATTTCTAACAAAAAGTCTGACTACAAACCCTTTTCCACCTCAGGGGTGTTAAGAAGAAATCAGATGATGTCTGCGAATCACCGAGAATTCATTGTAGCGTTCTCGTCCTTAGCTGCTCATTGGAATCACCTAGGGGCTTTAAAAAGCACTGGTGCTTGGGTTACACCCAAAGATTCTGATTTTCTGGCCTGGGGTGTAAATGGGGCGTCAGGATTGCACACAGCTCCCCAGGTGGCCCTGATGGGCGGCCCAGGTTGAGAACCCCCGCCTGCAGAGGATGCAAGTGGTTGCACAGGAAGGGTTAAGTTTATTCCAATCCAATCTCCAGATACAAATTTCTTGCTTCTCACCTCTGTGATAATTCGCATTGCTTCTTATTTTTGGAAGTGGGCAATTATTCCAAAAGCCCACAAAATGCCATTTACAAACTGCTAGAGGAGGTCAAAGTGTCTCCTGGGTTCTACCACTCATCTTCCCTCCAACACAACTGAAGAATAAAACACTGAGGAAATGAGGAGAAATTATCCCAAGAGACAAAATTCAGGCGGCACGAAGCACTCAAACACAATAAGAAAAGGCTCACAGTGGCAGGCTTGTATTAAAAAAAAATACAATTGCTTTGAAATTCATCGATGTACTAAGTGGAAAATTTTTCAAATAATAAAAAAAAATTCTCCAAGACTTTCCATTAATGGCCCAATTTTTATCTTAAGATGGATTCCAAATTTTTGCCTCTCTTCCAGCTTTCTGTTAGGTAATGTGCATTTACCTTTTGGTTTCCGATGGTGGAAAATGCAAACTACTGTCATTTAATTTTCAAACAGTAATGCTAGCTTATATTACATTTGAAAAGTACATTTTCAAAATGGTTTCACATAATCAGAATAAGAATGGCTTCTATTTACTGGACTTCTACTAGGTACCAGTAATGCTAGACACACTCTCGCTCTCTCTTCATATATATATATGGAGATATTGTGTTTGATACATATATATATATAAAAGAGATCCAAAATTGGTCCAACAACCTCACAAAGTTAATTATCTCACCTCATTTTACAATTTTTTTTAAAAAGTGAGCTTCATAAAGATTTAAAATTATGTTCCAGTGAGCTAGTGAGTAGAAACGTTTGGATTCAAACTCAGGTCTGTCTGTTTGACTCCAAACCTGTGCTTTTCACACTAAACATCTTGTTTAACCATCACAACCCACAGGTAGTAAGATCTCTGCCCAATCAGCCCCACTTTCGCAGTGAAAAGAGAGAGGTTATGATCTGTTTCATATCGCAGAGTGAGTTGGGAGGAGCCAAGATTATGCATGTATTCCCACTCTCCATCTGATGTTTTTCCAGCAGACAAACACAGCTCACATGTTACATTACGGATGTTACACTGATGGCAGTTATGCAGAACTTGTGGGTCTCAATCAAATGCTCCTGATTTCTGAGACTCTCCAACATTACTACGAAAGTGGCTTCCCCTGAACTCAGGCCTGGCATATTCCTGCCTCTTCCAGGCCACCTGGGAATCAGGTGTCAGGTTCAGTTCCTTCATTTATCCCAGAATCCTCTCATGAATTCCATGAGCAATGATGCAAATAACATAAAGGCACCAGCACCAGTCTCTAGGCCTGTCCTTGGCTGCTCAGACACCATCACCAGGCAATCAGCAGGACTTCGTAAGAAGGGCAACATCACCTTCTATGGGTTTTCCCTTTATTCATAAAATTGTAGAGTCTGTGCCATAAAAATCCAAGTAGGACGCATTTCCATGAGTGTAGCTATTTGAGGCTGGCTCCCAGGGGAGAGTGTCATTTCACGTTCTGGCAGGAACGGCCTCCTCTTCTTAAAGCTGCCGACAGACGCCGCATCCTTAAGCCTGTATTTAGAAAATTATATCGCTGGTGTGGTGTGTCCAAGAAGAGATTCTCTAGCAAAAGTAGACACAACACAGCTCCCCTGCAAGAGAAAGCAAGCAGACTTGATCACCTCACAAACATGTCTCACCGATCAATACTTGTCTGCCTTCCTTTCTGCAGCAACTCTTAAGGGTAACTTGAGTTCTATTACTATGGATAATTCTCAAAGAAATTGCATTTCTGCCTCCTAATGATCTTGGAACAAAGCAAGCACCTCATTTTATTACGTCCAACTACCTAAAAAAGCTGGCTCGAAGGGGAGTGGACATACAGCTGAAACTGAGGTCTTAATCACGCCGATGTGAAAGAACTCTGCTAGTTTATCAAACCGTACCACGCCTGGTCTCCCAACTGCTGGCGGCAAGAACAAACGCATGTCAGGGCTATTTGTTTTATTCAAAAATGACAGGAAATCAAAAATCAATCCAATGGATGTGTCAGCAGCAGCACCACAAGCAAATTGGTGAGGGAGATTTATGAACCTCCAGTTTGGCTTATGACAAAAGTCACCTGCTAAGCTACTAATTGTCAAGCACCCACTCACTCGAATACACAGGCCAGTGGGTTCTGGGGAGTCACTTTAGGGCTAGGTACCATATACAACGTGGTCACATTCTATGTGATTGGCAATCATGCAAAATTTCTGGACAGAGAAAGACAAATGCCATATGATTGCACCTATCTGGGGGCTATAAGAACAAAATAAATGAACAAACAAAACAGAAACAGGGTCATAAATTATGCAAATTTGAAACGTGGTATTACATAGAAATACTAAATAGTGTCTTCTTATGCAGATTTGTGCAAACCCCACAGAGTATTTTTATGAAAAAGTAAAAACTGCAAAAGTCCGAAGCCAGTGGATCGGGTGCATCGTCCACAGCACCTACACAGATACCCCATTACACAGCTCCTGCGTCTGCCCCACAGAATGCCGGCATTTCCACGCCGCTACGCACGTGCACTGCAACTTCGTGCCACGCAGTTTTAATGATCACTGCTGCTGCCACATTTACTGCATTGTTGTGTTCATTCTGATGCTTTGTGAGGCCTTAAAATAACACCATCCAAGCGGTGATGCTGGAGCTCAGAAGGAGAACATAAACTGTCATGCTATTGAAACAGAGGTAAGATGTGATCAAATGCTACATAAAAAAAAAAGGCCAAGCCACCACCACGAGGTACCCCGATGTTCATTTAGGAGAGGGCATGTTGTAACCCAGGGGACAGAAAACTTTTTCTTAAAGGACCACAGAGTAAATATTTTAGGCCTTGCATCTATAAGACATCTATCATAGCAATTCGCTCTGCTGTTGGAGCTACAGCACAGCTGGGAGCGAAGCTGCATTTCAATAAAACTTTATTTGCAAAAGTAGACAGCAGGCTGGATTTGGTCTGTGGGCTGCAGTTGGCTGACCCCTGCTCTACAGCTCACTCCTACCACCTTTTCTTCACTGTGGCATTTCACTGCTCATAAAATCAGTTCTTCCACTGAAACCGTTCTCCCATTTTCTACAGAGCTAATTTTGAGAAAATAAAAAGTTCCATTAAAACAGGCACCTGTCAAGCTTAAAATTTTGGAAAAGTAGTCAAGAAAAGGGAGTTAAAAACGGGGAGTGATAAGAAGGCAACAACACTGCAGTCGTGTCCGAGCCTCAAAAGGTCCCATATCACGCGACCGGTGCCGCTGGTATGTCTGTACGTATCTGTCAAAACTCGCCAAACTGTGCACTTAAAATGGGCCAGTTTAATTGTACAGAGATAGATAATTCCTCAGTGAGGTGGATTTTGGGGAAAAGCTTAAAGCCTCAGCAATAGCCTCTAACTTGTCATAATCGTGGATTTATGTGGTGATGGTATATACCTATTGCTTTCTATCTGCTCCTCTGAGAAAACTTGTCATAAATAATGAGAGTCTGAGTTATGGAAACCCTTCGGGACCTCCACTGCATTAGGTGCATTAAATGCACATGCCCTGCCCCGAACTCCTTGCAGAATCCAGGCCTCAACCACCCACTGAAGGAAGGAGAGCACACTACTTCTTGGAGCAATACAAAGCCCTGAGTTCACGGCTCAGCTCTCAAAACAAACAAAGGAAAAACAAACAAAAAAGCAAGAACAGGGGTAATTTAAGACGGTAGGTGATGCTTGCTTCATTTCCTCCCTCTCACTAGCAACACTTGAAATCAAAACCGTAAGCTGGTGATTTAAAACACAGGTTGGTGTGAGTCTCGCCTCCTTTCTTTCCTGTTGTCTACACTCCAGTGTGGAGCCTGTCCACATTCCAGCACGGTGCAGGGGTGGACGGGGGGTGGGGGTAGGGGGTGGGGGGAGCAGTGGGCAAGAACAGGCTGAGATACTAATATCGGGGGAAAGTCACACAAAATCGTTTCTCTGATTAATCTGAAGCCGACGACGGAATACATAACAGTTTCAAACTACAGCGAATAGTTTTCAATCTGTCTCCATTCAGAGATGAAAACTCCTTTAAGGGACCAGCGGCCACAGCAGCACTGCCCAGGACCTTGTCAGAAACTAATTCTCTGCCTCCACCCAGACCCACTGAACCAGAAACTCTGGTCGGGGGCCTGGGGAGAGGGACTATTAATCCACGTTTAACAGATCCTTCCACCGATTCTGATGCTCACTAACATTTCAAAATCACCAATTTGAAGTTTAAAAACCAAGAGATACTCTTCCCATGTAAGGGCACCCTCATTTTCTTAGTCGACGAGGAGCTGACACCCCCACGCCCCAGGGTGAGATGGAATCTGCACCCCAGGACACAAACACTGGACCCCATCAGTGCTTAGTGAGCCTCCCCCAGACACCAGCCTGGAGAAGCAGGGCCACAGGGCAGAGATCTGCTCAGAGTGGATGCAGGAGCCCATGACATTAGACTCCATGGCAACATTTGCTGAGCTCCTCCCTGCTGCACGCCAGGCCTGTACTAGATGAAACTATCTTGTCTCCCCTGTCCAGTAGGAAATAAACCTATTGGCACGTGTTAGGTACACAGAGGCTTAACATTAGTGAGAATGGAGCCAAGCCTCGAACAAGCAGGAACACTTCATAATTCTCAAATTCTCATCCGCAGGCATGACCCGCATGCTTTGAATGCTGAGGTACTTGCACAGAATTGCTCCGTTTGCTTCTTTGGTTAATTCTCCTCAAATTGTATCATATATTACAATTAGAGTGCCATGCTGTTTATACAAAAACCATATGTACTATAGTTTTAAGCCATCATAAGGAAATGAGGTAATTCTGAATTATTCAAGACAATGTTTGCTCTACTTAAATGTCTTACCTTCTCTCAGATGTTAAAAATCGAACTCCAATAAACTTTGTAAGAGGCAAATCCCCTATTCTCATTTATTTTAGGCTTTGATTCTCTCTTAAATAACTTTGTTCCACCCTTTCTACTATGAAGATGATTCCCCTAGATGTGGACAATAAAAACTCAAGGAAAAGAATTTAAGTAATTCTGGAATGCCCCTGCAATCTGTTAAGACTAAACTAGAAGTGGCATGTGCTTCTGCAAAGCTGTGTATTCTTCCATCCTGTGCCCATGGCAGACATCGCTAACCAACCAAGGCACTCTTACCAAGAGCTTGAGAATTATTTTCAAGGCCTCGAGTCCTTCTCCATAGTATTTCAGGCAGCCATCCCCAATTGATGGGAGTATATATAACTGATAAAATATATTTATTGCCCTGGCCAGTCAACATGCCCCTTTCTGCAGCCCTAAACCCCTCCTTTCATTGTTCTCAGAACAATAAAATTAAAGCTTCCATTTATCCTGAGCTGCAGTTTCTACAAATCTGTGCTACCTTCAGGGTTGTAATCATGTTGGATTGTGCTGAGCGGATTAAACAATTTGAATGCAGTTGTAACCCAGCACGTAGTACAAAACTGCTCTGAAAACCAAAGAACCAAGTAAATAAAGGTACAGAACAGATAATGAAACACCTGCACGCATCACAGGGAAATGTACAGCACGGATAGCCCAGGGAGGCAGATGCATAGCACCAGGTGTGTGAGCACGAACACTCAGCCCGAGAAAACAATTCTGGTTTGGCCTCTGGTACTCACTGATGGCTCTTTATTCAGCTGAGGGGGCACCACACTGCTCCTTCAGCAGCGCCTCCATTATTCTAATTCCCTATGGAGAGAAGAAAGGAACATCAAAATGCCACATTCACGGACAAGTGCTTTTACATCTATTACAACCCTTCCTCTTCAAGGAATCCAAGCCATGGTCATATATTCATTTCAGAAGAGTAGGCTCATAATCACACCGTACATTTTTCTAATCTTCTGCCCATCAATTCCACATTATCTCCATGTGTGCTCAGAATTACTCAGGGAAGTAGGGAATTTAGGCTCTCCATTTTAACCAGAAGAAGACAGTCCAAAAGAAGTTAGGTAACTTTGTGAAAGTGTCCCAGTCACTAAGTGGCACTGCCAGCGCTGAATAATAATGGTAATAGTTAATAGTAATTAGACATTTACAAACGTGCTATGTTCACTGCTAAGGTTTTATGTACATTAGCCTGGGTAGTGCGTGCTGGGTGTACCAATGAGATCTGCTTTGAGACTCAGGCACCCCTTCTGGCACCTGCCAGCCCTGCCGGCGGCTAATAGCACACAGCCACCCCCTCAGCCAAAGGCAGCTGCCTTACCTGAGATCACGGCGCCTCTCCAGGGGCAGCCCACATCCAGTGACTGGTGCATACGGGGGTCTAAAGGCCTGGCCCCCTTCCCTCATTTGGAACAACTCTGGGAGCATCCCATCTCCAGCTGCCCAAGGGATCAGCTGAGACCTTCATCACAACTGCGTCACAGCACGTCACCGGCACCTAATCCTGCTGCCCTTGCTCCCTCACAAGGGTTGTCCCTGAGCAATCTCTTCAATACCCCTCTGCGCCCAGACCTCCATCTCTCAGTGTGTCCTGACAGCTGACCAAGGACACCTTGTTTAAGACGCACAAAACCTTAAACAAATACTATTCGTATGCCTCATCTTACTGATAAGGCAACAGAAGCTCAAAGAGGTTTAAATAATGTGCCCAAAGTTATACAGCTATTACGTAACAAAGCAGAGAAAGAACACAGACATTCTGTTCTGTTTCAGGGGCCACCCCTTAACCTTCTCACAATGCTCACTCCACTGCTGTACCTTTCAAATCGTCCACCCACCCACCATGGCCAGTCAGTTCTACCCCGGAGGAAACAGGAGAGCTGACATTCCCTCTGACATTCCCTCTGCCTTCCTTCGAGGACGAGTTCTGAAGACTGGAGGATAAACCGTCAGATGAAAAGCAGGGATGTGATATAATTATGAACAAGGGACTTAAGGAAGTCAAGGCTGGATCTGGGGGCATGGGACACACAGTTCTCAGGGACTGGGAGAGCGCAGTTCTCTCTAAACTGCTCTAATGATCAAAGCTAACTTACCAGCCCTGACTGGTGTGGCTCAGTGGATTGAGCGCTGGCCTGCGAACCAAAGGGTCACTGGTCTGATTCCCAGTCAGAGCACATGCCTGGGTTGTAGGCCAGGGCTCCAGTGTGGGGCATGCAAGAGGCAACCATGCATTAATGTTTCTTTCCTTCTCTTTCCCTCTCTCCAAAAATAAATAAATAAAATCGTTAAAAAAAAAAAAAAAAAAAGCTAACTTACCATGCAGGTGCCCAGCACCCTCTCAGGAAGACTTTGATTTCGTGGGGTTCAAGCAACAAGCACCCAGATGCTTTTCAAGCTCAGTGGGGCTGAGTGGGCCTACAAGGACAAGGAAGAGACTCTCTCTTTGAGGTTTACTCTGAGCCACAAGAGGGGGATGCATGTCAAAGAGAAGACAACAAAATATACAGGGTAGGCAAGAGTAGGTTTACAGTTAGGAGTATGCAAAACACAGAGTTTACTCTTCGATTATTATTTATTAATTGCTGTATTATTTATTTGTATTACAACTGTAAACCTACTTTTGCCCACCCCTGTAACTAGTACCAAGGTATACTCAACAAAAGGTAGTATTTCCTTAAAAGTTTCAGAAGGTCCTTTAGATTCTGGCTGGCCATTACCACAAATATTGCCACTGTTTGGGAGGGAAGAAGTATTAATTAAAAGTCCTTGACAGATCCTTGCTGGGTGGCTCAGTTGGTTGGAGCATCATCCTGTACATCAAAAGCCTGCAGGTTCAATCACCCGTCAGGGCACATACCTAGGTTTCAAGGTCAATCCCTAGTTGGGGCACTTATGGAAGGCTACTGATTGATGTTTCTCTCTTACATCAGTGTCTCTGTCTCTCACTCTTTCTCTCTCCCCACCCTTCCTCTCTCTCTGAAAAAATCAATAAACACATCCTCAGGTTATGATTTTAAAAATTTTTAAAAATAAAGAGATCCTAACAGAAGGCCAAGACACATGGAGCAATGGGTGAACCAAACTGCCAAACTGTGAGACCACATGCACCGACAGGAGCACTGGGTCACAGCTCCGCCAGTTACTCTCCTGGGTACCGTGCACTAGTCACTTTCTCAGGAAATTACTTAGACCAGAGAGCGCAGGGGATTTCGAGGCTCACTGGGCAGTGCTTTCCACACCCACCTGCTCATGGAAGTTCCTAGGAGCCCACAAAAGCAAATACCAACTCCCAAGCCCTGTGCAGACTGACTCAGTCACAACTTCCCATGGTGGGGCCTGGAACCTGTAGACTGATAGCACATTTCACGTGGGTCTGAAGCACAACGAGTCCGTTTACTGGAATGTGTCAATGGCAGACTGACGTCACCTCCAAGATCCCTTCCAACTAACTCTGCCAGTCTGAGAACTGATGAAACAGTTCTCCTGAAACATGTCTGAAGATGGAGTATCTACTGCCATCTTGTACGTTAGAGCTACTTTCCTCTTAAAGAATTAGGGGGAAAGGGGAGAAGGCAGAGGTAAAACATCCAGAGGAATGAAATTTAACCTGAGACCAAAACTGTTCTCACATCTTCTCTCATTCATTCAACAGATCCAGCTAACAAATATTTATGGTGCACCTACTATGTGCACTGGCAATAAATGGTAAAAAAAAAAAAAAACAGACAAAGTTCCTGCCCTCATCTAGCTTATAGTCTAGTGGATTTCCTTCCCCAGTTTCAATTTTTTATTGTTTCAAGAAACCCCTGGACAATAATTAAACATCTTTCTTAGATTTTCAGGAAGACTGGAAACTGCCATGTCATTCTGTTTCAAGCTTCTTTTTGCAGAGTGGGCACCTAAATCAAGATGGTATGTCTTTAAAGCCAGAGAAGCACACCCTTTCCTTAGGAAAGCTCTGTGAACTTTCCCCATGGGTCTACCTGAGGAACCCACCACTTACTGAGCTGAACACTAATTGACACATGAGAAGATGTTAAGGTTTGCCGTGGGAATTGAAAGACGTTATTTATTGAATCAATTATGCTCTCAATGTGATGGCTGATTTTTCTTTCCTTCTTTCCCCTTCTCATACCACTTTAGTCTTTTTAAGCAGAACACTTGGAAATAGAAAGCAGAAAATGGGCACAGAGAGAGAGAGACCAATAAAGTGAAATTTAAAAGAAAAAAAAAGCCCTATCAGGGAGGCCAAACCATTATTTAGTGCTTCTGTTTGGTAAAGAAAGACCAAATCAAAGCCCAATCGATACAGTCCTTTCAAATAAAGTTTAACTGCTTACAACTCAGCCCCCAGGAGATCAGGCTTAAAGGGACAAAATTGACACCACTTATCACACAATGAGGCCTGAAATGCAGAACAAACATTAAGTGGATACACCTTTTAGATATGGCTTAAAAGCTTTTTGCACTGACAAACCATAAACCAGCTTGATTTTATTATTCCTTTTCCCTCCGAGACTTTGCTTCTCTATTACAAGGCTATCTTTCTGTTCTGCACTTGACGGCAGACACGTAAGTAGACTCTGTCGGTCTCACTTTCCTAACACCAGAGCGGTGCAGGCCGAACGCACCCCACAGAGGAAGCCCAGCGCCTTCCAGATTCCAAATGCTTCCCAGATTCCCCACCCTGGGAGTCTCTGACAGCTGAGGATTATGGAAAATGAAAAGCTTGTCCCAAGAGGAGTGGGGCTAAGTTAGAACTAAAGGTGGACAGATCCAGAGAGTCTATTTATTTTATCAACTTGATGCTTTCTTAAGAAGCTCTGACTTACCTAAGAGGCTGTGAAGAGAGTAATATTGGGACCTTACGGAAATTACCAAGTTCTAAAGCAGTTCTCAAAAGACATACCTGTGGAGGATCTCTTAACAAAAGAGAATTCCTCACTGCACTCTCACAATGGTAAAAGATGGGTGTTAAAGACGCGCAGTAGGAATAATGCTTTTCTGTGGACCATGGCTTTGGAGGAAGCACCATGCAAAGGACCAGGGTCCTTGTGTGTGCGGGACTGCACCCATGCCGTGAGCAGCAGGGATGCCTGTGCTCCAGGAGTCATTAGTCTCTTGGGAGGAAACAGAGGAATGCAGAAGAGCTGACATGCAAGACAGCCCTGAGCAGGGCTGCCGTGCTTAAAAGAAAAAACTTCAGTGGGAAAAGGAAAGTAGAGGCTCAGCTTGTGGAAGGAAGGACTTGCAGAAGCCACTGGAGGAGGGATTTGAGCCAGACCCAAAGTCTGGTTATGGGTGTAGCAGACGGAGATGAAGGGAAAGACAGAGCAGAGGGAGGCTCAAGAAAAGGTACCGAGGTGGGAAAAACAGTGTCTGTGTGGTTAAGCAACTGCCTACCTGAAGGGTGAGAGAGTGGACTGGAGGTGAGGCATTTCCAGCCTGTCCACCCTACCCTTTCTCCACGCTGCACACACCCTGTCCTCCCACCTCAGCTCTGCTCTTTCCTGGACGAGACAACAGCACAGAAAACATCCCAGTATTGCCACAAACGGCACTGTGATTATGCAATGACCCTATTAGAGAGATTTAGGGTTGAGCCCAAGGTTGGGCAACCCTGGGCATTTGGCTTAAATTCTCTAATCTTCAACTGCCTCACCTTTAAATGGAAATAATAATATGGGCTTGTCCTAACAATTAGTTAAAATCACACGCGATCTGGTCATCACAGAACCTAAGTCTAGTAAACACTCCATAAATAAAGGGCTGTTCTTCACCCAGCTCTCCTTAATGGTCATCTAATCCCACTGGCAAGGGGTCCAGTATGCTCTGGAAGGGCAACGCCTGGGACACAGAAGGCACACAGTAAATGTCGCCTGAGTTAGTTACTCTATCAATCAACCGATCAATCATCAGCTTACAGATGTACCACATTAGATGATAAAATGCTCAGAGGCAGGGCACAGAAGTTACTTATATTTCAATCCTTGCTGTCTAGTGCAAAATCCAGCACACAATGGGTGTTCAAAGTGGATGGATTATAAAACTAATCAACTGGCTGCTTTTGAAAGCCAGGATGCTAAATCTGAATTTGGGAATTATAGCGCAATCAGCCCAGTAGTTAGAATCCTTGAAAGTGTGGTTGAAAAGGTCAGGATACCAGTGGTTACTGCAGGGAATGAAAGAACAAAACAGGGGAAGAAGAAAGGATGAAAGGGTGGAAGATAAAAGGGAGGGAATGATGAGGAGAAACTGACAGGGAGGTGGGACCTCTACTGGGTCCTGAAGAGTGGGGTTGGGCAGGAAGAGTTCAGAAAGTGCGACACTGTCAGATGCTGACGTTTGCATGATAAAATGAGTCTCCTTTTGATAAAAGAATTTGCATAAGTTTACTTAAAAAAAACTCCCTGCACTTCCCTTTTGATGCTAATTTTCTATTAAGTTGGTTTACATAAAACTTTCTTCAAATCTTCTCACAGATGAATGAAAAGTAGAATGAGGACAGTTCATTGCCCTGCTCCAACCCTTAATAGTACCCACTGCTCTAGTAACAAACCCACTCTCTCTCGTGGCCACGGGTCTCTGTGTGAGCTGCTTCCCGCCCACCTCAGATGGCCTGGGACGTGACCCAGACTGCGGCCCCTCCCTGCTGCCCCAACCGTCTACAGATTCACAGGCCTGCTTTCTCTTCACAGGACTTGCTCGGGTCCTTTTCCCTCCCTTACCCTCTCCTCCCTCCCCACCCCCCTTTCCCTCCAGTAATCACCATACTGTTGTCAGTGTCTAGGACTCTGTTCCTTTTCTTTTTCATTCGCCGTTCCCTGCATTCCCTGTAGAAACATACCCAGATCTTCCAGTGGCCAGCAGCTCCTGGCAAGATTCAAACCTCTACTCACCTTCTCACAGACACCCCTGATTACCCGAATGGGGCCACAGTCTGGATCACGTAGCCCAGTCTTACTGCCTTTACAGTATTCATTGCTGTAAATAATTATCCTACTTTTAAAATATTTTGTACTGTCATGCTCACTCCCCAATAGAATGCAAGCTCCCAGAGATGGAGAGACCTGGCTGGGGGTGGGGGTTGGGGAGAATGTGGTTCCAGTTTTTACATGAAAAGGTAAGAGAAACACTACTCAAAGCTTCTCCAGGAAGAGATCTTTTGCCACCATCAAGCACCTTTTCATCTGATGCTGTCCAGCTCATTTTAGGACTTCCTCAGCTGTGGAAGTGGGATAACACTGATGACAGGTAAAATTCACTGACACAGACCGTGTGTGTCAAGCTCCATCCGGATGCTTTACCTGCACTGGCTCATTGTAACCTCCTATCTGCCTTCATGGTTTATTATCTTTTTGGGGTGAGAACAGAGGCTCAGAGAAATTAAGCATCCAGATCAAAATCACATGATCACTAAGAAACACAGCTTTGATTTGACCCGAGGCGAACGTGAGAGTACTGGACCCAGACAGCCCGACACAGGAGGGCAGGAGTTTTCCATGAGATGGGGTATGTGAGAACACATATTATAATGCTGAGGACATAGCAAGAGCTTTTCTTCCCTTCCCTATTGACTATGTTTAAAAAACCTGACAATAAAAATCAGATTTTAGTCCTCCTGCCAAAGTAAATGGCATGATTCTGAATATGTGAATCAATATTTAATCACATCTACAAATTATTTTAAACACAATGCTTTTAAAGTAGGAATATCCTGATATAATGTATGACTTCAATATAATTTTCCCATAGTGGCTAGTAAACTCTTGAAATAAGATTCATTTTTATTTTGATAAGTTACCCAAAATCTTTAGGTATAACTGTAGAACTTTAAACTGATACAATAATTCAGATGTCTTTGCTTGACATCATACAGTTTCCTCACTCCTAAAGAATATTTCATCTCAATTTGTAATGGAAAAGAATATATCCCAAAATAATAAAATATAAAAGTCGGAGAGGGCATTTACATATTCAGTCCCAACAGAAAACTTTCCGCAAAGGATGAAGTGGCCCATCTGATTCTGAGATATGTCTCGGGACCGAGATCAGAATGAAATATTACAAAGCCATTTCCATGTTGTCCATTTCAAATAAACCCTGACCTGACATGACCATTTTAGTGGCTAAAAGGCATTTAGTTATTGGTGCTTTTCTATTTTATGTGGTTATTCCCCAACCCCCAATGTGACTGACTCAATTAGCCAACTTTTCATTTTTAATATTTAAAAATGTGACCTCTGTATAGTTTTACTGTCCCTAACTAGGACTTCATGCAACATATGGCCTTTTCACCAAGAATCCAGGCTAGACTCTCACCCCGTGCCACATCCCACCCATGACATTTCATTGGTCATCTCTCACCTGCTTAGCCACCTCCCCTGATGGGAAGGTTTCTACGCCGCACGCCACCCGTGCCACACCTAATTATCACACACTGTTCCTCACGCTGAAGCAGAGCCACGCCAGTGCCTGGCACCAAAAGGGCCCGGGACCAACTCTTGTTTGTGCTCTTGACTGACAAACGCCAGAACAGGCTTCTGCCAGTTTCCTCTATCAGCCATTTCTTCACTGTTCATCAGATTTAGGCTCAGTGGTAATTTCCACTTGTTTCTTCCCTATTCTGTGAGGTAAAATGATGAGCAACTTGCTTTACACTTTATCAATGAATTATCTCTAACAGCATAAATAAATCCAATGAACATCCAGAGAATAAATAAATAGATGCCTGATAATTCTCCTTTTGTTGTTTTCACCTCTACCTGCTCCCTCCCCCAGATTCATTCATTTTTATGTAATTTCTATAATCTTCTTTACATGTAGGGCCAGTCCACTATGTCTTCAAAGCAGGTTTTTCCTTTGAACAAAGTATCATTTTCCAGAGCTCTGTTTCCATCAAAAACCCATCCCACCAAATCTCAACAATATTGAGGTTAATGATACTTTAACCAAGGGCTTACTACATGCCAGGGGCTTTACCAACATTATCTCATTTAATTTTCTCAACAGTGCTATGAGGCAAGAGACTTTTACTCTCATCATTTCCAAACAAGGAAACTGGGCCTCAGATATAACTTGCTCAAGCTCACAAAGCTACTAAGTGGCCCAGCTGGAATTTAAACCTGGATTTCTTCAACTCTTTCCACAATGAGTACTCCGCAGGATGGCTCTGAGGATTCAATGAGGCAGCATAAACCTACTGACCCAAGGCAGACTTTGGCTAACCATTACTTCCTATTCTCCGTGTGGCCCGCAAAGTGGCTACTGATTTCCCCATGAACCTAGACCTAACCAGGGGCCCCTCGCAGTGGGACCCTCACAGTAAGGCACCCCATTCGGTTGGCAATCAGTGACTAAGAGGAGACACCAGCAGGGGCTTGCCTCGTGCTTGTTCATATTTCATAAAGCATATCTGACCTGTTCTTCACACCACCTCCAGGGGGTCACTAATACATCTCATGACAACACTGAGCCCTGCAGGGTGAACCAGCTTCCCCTTGGTCGCGGGGGTCATCAGCAACAGAGACAGCATTAGAGTTGCAGGCCCAGGAAAGAACTCATTCTTGAGAGGCTAGGCTCCTACTAGGCTGTGCTGAGCACATGATGTGCCCTGTCTTACTTAATCCTCACACATAACCTGTGAGTCGGTGACGTGAGGAAGATGAGATTCAAGAAGGTTAAGAGACTTGATCAAAGATACCCAGCTAGTAAGTGCAGAATTCGGATTCACACCCAGCACGCCACCTCCTTAAAGAGCTATGTCTACAAGATTCTCATCTCAAATTACCAAAAAATGATATACGGCCTCAGGCATGGTCCTTCCCGCCATCCCAAAGGTATTTTCATCTATGTTGGGGTGGTTTTAATTTGATAAATTTAGGCAAGGCAGGGTGAGATGGAACTGCTGTGACTCTTGAATAGATGTACCTCCCACATCTCCAGATGCATTTCGTTTTCTGCTGGAACCCACTGAAGCACCCTCACAGGAGCTGGAGGGCGAAACATGTGCACAGGAAGCGTTTCTGTTCCAACACTGTGTCTGCCTGTTAGAATTCCTTGGTTGGTTGTCAAACACCAATCTGGAGACCCCTTTACTTCCCGCAGAAAGTCTTTCAGTGCTAAACATGACCATCATTTCTCGGGGACAAAACCAGAGGAGGGTGAGCGAGGCGTCAGACCACAACTGGGAGCTGGGGTGCTGCCGTGAACGTTAGCAACAAGAACACGATGGCGCACCTGCACGCCACGCCCTTCCTGTTGCCACTCCCCGTGGACAGGTGGAACGATTCAGTCCACGGCAGGTGTAAGAAGTGATGCTTTTTAAAAAAAATTCTAAGCATGTAACATCACAAATTAACCAGAGTATCCAGAACAAAAGCTACATATAAATGACTAAAAATCAAATATCTATATGCAAATAGCAGTGTAAAGATAAAAAAAACTGCTGTTGTTAAGGTTTAGTCATTTTAAAAGGGGGGAAAAACATGGCAGTTCTATAGACACAAACTTTTTTTCATTCCCAGCCCAATAGTAAGCTGATAAGGGGAAAGCGGAGTGAGATGGAGAAACTCAGTTTTCTCCCTGTGCAGGGAAAAATGCAGCCCTTCCCCCACTGTGTGCTTGTTTCTTCCTTGTGAGCCTCCTTTACTTCTCACACCAAACACTACACTTCTGACACTTCTGGTCACTAAATGTGGGGGGGGGCGGGTCCCCCACAACAACAGTAAGTCTCTGACACCAGCTGGTGTGCTGCAGTCTAACCCGATTCTGCCACTATGTACCCAGAGTTAACAGTAGATCCCACAGGTCACGGGCTCATTCCCACAGGACCCCCACATGGACTTCGGACACAAGTCACAAGCCCAGGTTATCACCTGTGCTTCCGACCAACTGGGTGGAGATTGGAGGTTCCAACAGCCCCCTCCTTGGGTTCAATTAATTTGCAAGAACAGCCCCCAGCACTCAGGGATACGCTTACTTACACGTACCAGTTCATTAAAGGTACAATAAATGATACAGATGAACAGCCAGAAGAAGAGGTGCGTAGAGTGAGGTCCAGGAGGATCCCGAGCACAGAAACTTCTTTCCTATGGAGTTGGGGTGAGTCACCCTTCCAGACTGGGTGCGTTCACCGACCTGGAAGCTCCCCGAACCTCACGCTGATGGGATTTTAGGGAGGCTGCCTCACAGAGACACGATCAGTTACTAACTCCATCTCCAGCCCCTCTCCTCTTCTGAGACGATGAGGGATGGGGCTGAAAACCCCAAGCTCCTGATCATGACTTGGTCTTTCTGCTGACCAGCCCCATCCAGGATGAGAGTTGCCTCATTCAAACAAAAGACGCTCCTGGCACTGTATCACCTAGGGACCCACAAGGATGGTAGGAGCCCTGTGTCAGGGACAGGGTCAAAGACAAATATTAAAACAAGAGAATATTATGCTCCCAGTGCTCTCATCATTTAGGATATTACGACAGTTTTACAAGCTCTGTGCCAGGGACTGGGGGCAGAGACCACTGTATATATTTCCTGTGGTCTCACAGAGAAACAGAAGAAATGGCCATAATAACACAGTTGGTACTTTTTAAAAGGTGCTCTACCGTTTCAATTACTAACTGAATGGGAAGCATCACCGGGTAATCCCTGGGATCACATCCTTTGTATACCCGGTCCCAGACAGTCCCGTGTGGATTAACCAAGCCCACGCAGACAATGTTCTAAATCCACCGGCTGCCTTGGATGTCGAACAATCTAATAAAAGTCTTCCCTTCAGTAAAAACTCCAAGGCTTATAAAAATACATCCACACATCCTTCCCTTGTTGGGCTGCAAGGGTGAGATTCCTTTTCAACAAGCAGCGTGCTAAGCAGTCTGGCTGTTGCTCTGGGACTGATGCTCCATCCTTCAGGCTGAGGGGCAGCTCTGGGTCACACCTTGTTGGAATTTGGACAACGAGTTCAGGCTCCCTGGGAAACACTGTGTCAGGCTGAAGTGTGAAGGGATTCGCTGCTGGAAAAGTAAACTCGAGGTTGGGCGGGGGAAGCAGCCTTATCATCAAGCGCTCAGACTAAGGGCCTAACTGCTGGGTCTGAATCTGGGTTCTACCGCTCCCCACCTGATGTCGGACAAGACAGCTCACCCCTCTGCGCCTCCTGGTCTACCAAACGGTGGTAACAGTACTTACCCAGAGACTGCTGAGCACATCAGAGGAGGTCATGCATGCAAGGTACTGAAGATGTCCCTGGGGCACAGGCAGTGCCCAGTGGATGGCACCTGTTACACTGTTCCCTTTTCTATTTCCCCAAATGGACAGAACGGTTCTCTGCTTTTAAGACTATTATTAAGATAATAAAATGAAAACATGAAGTCTCACCATTTTTGGACACTAATACAACCTGGGCATGTGTTGACTAAGTCAATAAATATTTACAGAGCACTCATTTAAAAAGTTCTGGGTATTGGGGACAAAGTGGCAAGCCCACACGGAAGCCTGGGGTTCGGTGCAGGAGATGAAGAGTACATGCGAAGAATCATGAAAATAGACACTGAGAGGAGCACTTCATGGAACCTTTTCTAAGGGAAAGATACAAAATACGAAAGGCTCTGTGTGCAAAGATGTCTCATGTGGTCTCACTTGTAATGGTAAAACTTGGAAGTAACTTCAGCATGTAATACAAAAGGAACAGTCAAATCAACTATTATATAACTACTTAATGAAATATTATGCAGTCATTAACATGATGGCTTTGAAGTTTGTGTAATTACTGCGAAAGACATTTGTAATAAAGTATTACTTGCAGAAAAGCAAGACATGAAATTGTACTTATGCTGTAATGCTGAGGGTTTAAAATTTGCATATGAAAGCCCAGAAGGAAATATGCCAATTTGAGTCATAATAGAAAGATAATCATCATTTATGGAGTGTTTTTTGTGTGCCAAAGTATTTTAAGCACTTCTTTACACAATTTCCTCTAATTTTCCTATTCATAAGGTAGGTACTGTTGCCCACATTTCACCTGCAATGAGGTCAAACCCGTACACACTCTCTGCAGGACAGCACCGAGGTTTATATTCAGACTGTGCTGGCTCCAAACACAGGCTTGTGATAACCACGCAGGATCTGTCAACGTCACAAAGGGAAAAATAAGCTTTTGCTTATAACTCCACTGCATTTTTCTTTTTAAACAACTGGTCATTCACGGTGTGCCAAGTTCTGCCCTACGTGCTTAAGGCATGAGACCCATTTACTCCTCACGAGTCTTCTGTGCAGTTGGCTGGAACACTGTCCTTACTCTACAGAGGAGGACAGAGAGGTTCGAGGCATGGCACGGCTTGCCTGAGGCCACAGAGCCGACCAGTGTGGAGAGTTCTGCTGGTTTCTAAGAGAACGCGTGCAAAAGAACACACCTGGATCTCCTGGAAATATAATTTCCATTACGTGTGAGCAGGACCTAGTCAAACACAATTGTAATAAAATTTAAAAAAATATGTTTGGGGGGAAATGCAGCAGTGTTTTTAATTATGAAATACTTCAAACATATCAAGAAGTTCAGAGACTAGAAAAACCGGTGGTCTTAAACAAGTGTTAATGTCTTTTTAAAAAAATAACAAAAGCTACATCCCCACCAAAGGCCACTGATGAGGAAAAATTTTTAATTATAGCCTTTAAATTCTTATTAAACTGGGTGTCAGTATGAAAGGAGTGCATTAACTCCCAAAAAGCTATCATTTTCCTTTACTAAAGAAATTCGGAGAAAAATAAAAACCAGTTTGGGTAGAATCTAAGGAAGAAGGCTAAGCAAAGAATAAGGGGTCACACCCCAGGCAATAAAAGGGATTCAAAAAAACCTGAAGTTTTTTTTTTTTAGCAAACCTGGGTTCATGAGACACAAGGCTTCCCTCTGCTTAACCGACAGACATTCTGACCTCCTCGCAATCACCTGGCACGGGCTCTACCTGGAGTCTCAAGTCCCACAGGAAGCGCACACAACCAGAGAGGGCCTTCAGCAAGAGATGAAATTCTACCGGAGAGTGGGAGACAGAATACGGGATCACAGACAGGGGTGGGATGATCAAGAGGAACATCTCGCCCCTCAGAGAGCGTGAGGAGCATTTAATTAGCATGCCGCAGGGCTTCACACACAACTGAACTTTAACTGGTGGTGGGTGTACCTTTAAGAAATGAAACTCCCTTTGCAATTCAAGTTGTTCTCCCCAGAATTCTGTATTAACCCCTGATCACAGATGCCCAAATGACATTTTCCTGGCCTTAGTTGGTCAAACTAAGAGCCTTAATTTAGCACAAAGAGCCTAGCTGTATCCCAGCCCAATCCTACAATAGATCTGACACACAAAAGGTTTGTGCCTCCGATGTACTAAGTACTTAGTCCATACAATCTGCAGACGCAGCCTCTATTTTTTCTGGTATTTCAGTGCAGCCTGTGCAGAGCTATTTCAGTTTCCAATTCCGTGCCTGCCTTAGGTTTATACAAGGTGTGTGTAGATTTATAGTGGCCACAAACTCCTATTTTCTCATTGTCTCTGTCTTTGAATTTAGCATAACAGAGGGCAAGAACAGGCTCAGAAAAGTAACAGACTGGATGGAAATTCTACCCAGAATGGTGGAGAAAACATGGCTCCCAAATCTCCAAAGACACCCAGTTGGTTACAAGAGCAATAGGGAAGTAACAGTCACAGTTAAGTATTATGGAAACGAGTCATGCATTTGCCTTGTCTCCCCACCCAAGCTTTTTGGACAAAAGATTTTGTTTGTCCTCTAGGTCAAGAGGTCAATGTGTAGAACAGTTCAGAGGGTTAGCTCTGAGGTCAGACCACCAGGAACTCCAGCTCTGCCTTATACTGGCTGATGTCCCAGTGCAAGTAATCTAACCTCTGTGCCCCTTTGTTTCCTCATCTGTGAAAAGGAAACATGGGAATAACAATGGTGTCTCACTCAGAGGGCTACTGGGAGAACTTAATGCTCACGAAACAGTGAGGTGCTGAGCTCACGGTAAACACTCAATACATTGTAGCCACTATTATTATACCTGGCTTTCTCCAAAGTTTCCAGAACAGTCTGTGCCTACAGAAGGCATGGATTAAAAATAAGCCAACAGATCTATTACTGGGCACTAAAACTTCAAAGGCACCCGACAATATCTACAAATCTTTGCAATGTGCAATTTATTTAGCTTACATGAATAGGATTCTCAATGAAATTGTTACAATCTTACCATATGCTTACCAACCCCTCTTCCTAACAAGTATTTTATGAAAGTATACTTCTTCTTTTAAATATTTTATTGCCAGCTCAAGCCATTTACTTGTTACATGAATTATCTCTGGCATTCTTGGATGCACATTTATCTTAAATGCCTGAATTTTTTGTGCACGACTAAAGATTACTTCTCAGGCAAATTTTTTAAATCTTGGTATTTACACATTGGGGGAAGAGAGGGTGGGCTGAAAAAAAAATCATACATCAGAATTGAAAATGATCTCCTAGTTTAATCCCTAATTTTACAAAAAAAAAAAAAAAAATGATAGTGAAGTTCAGAGCAGCTGGCCCCTCAATGCACTTTTCGGAGACATGATGTCCAGTTGCTACTCAAATAATGACATAGAGCTCAGGAAGCCACTTTCTGTCATTTCAAGTAAGAGCTTAACTTCCCAGGTTTCATCTAGTTTCATAGCAGGCAAAGTCCCCGCATGGTAGCTGGCTGATTGAAGGGATTCCCGAAAGCTTTACCACTGAGCAGGCCATTACAACCCCAATGAATTCAAACGAGTGACTGAGGGGTTTTGGATTCCTAAGTCTCATAGTCAAGGTATTGATTTAAACTCAGTGGAAGGAACAAAAACTGTATCACTCACAGAATGCTCAGTTTCACCAAGATGTTTTCACTGCAAGGGCTATGTTTCTCAGGACTGAAACTCTAGAGGAAACAGCAGGATGAGCTGAGCTGACGGGGAGGGGAATTTAAAGAGGACAGATGCTCTTATGTAACTGATCCAGAAATAAATTGTTAGACATCAGAATTCTTGGTAATATCCTCAGCATCTAATGAATAAATATCAAGTAAATCAATCTATTTGAGCACTCAAGAGTGGGATTAAAAAGTATTATCAACAGACGTAAATTGAGAGCTGGGAAATACATACACCCTCTGGACCTAGAGGGACAGAACATATTTCATCGGTTCTTTCTGGTAGTTCAAGTAATGGGAAGAATCTTGAAATAATTCACGCAACCAAGCAGGTCATAAGTTTCCAACATACAGTCAGCAGAATCTTCCACTGGTGTTCTTATGTCGGACTTGTGACTTTTATTTTTTTCTTCTGAACGAGTTTTCTTTGCTCCTTGGACTCTGGGGATCCTGAAACAGCCTCTCTTTCTTAGAGCTGTGACAGCCAGGCACGTGTACACACTAGACATTTCACTTACAGTAAGGAACTGGGGAGCTCAGGACAACGGGCCCACGGTAACACAATTAAAAAGCCTCCAGAAGAGCTGAGGTCGAACAACAAGCTGAGGACAGAAGCACTAACTGTTAATGTCTTGGGAGCAGAAATCAGAGACTGGAGCTATTTCATTTCTTGTTCACGAGAATCCTCCGAGGGCAGAATAATGAGCCCTGCTTTCCCAACAACAAATGGAAGTTCTAAGAGGTTAAATCATTCATGCAGCCACACAGCAAGAAAGCTGCTGATACCAGAGTCCCCTCATGGTGGAAGCTATAACCTGGCAGAATTATTTGGGAGGGAGTTTGGTGACATGTATCAAAGGTCTTAAAAATGTGCTTTCACCTAGAAAGTGATTAGAATATACACAAGTATTTATAGTCCCAGATTTACCACAATAGTATTTGTAATAGCAAAAAATTAGAAATCAACAATAAGAGATGGTATGCCAATGGAGTATTATGAAGTCATCAAAAAGCATGTTTTCAAGGAACACGCAATGGCACAGAAAAATGTTTACAAAATGTCCATAAACGACCAAGTTAGGCTAATGAACAGAATAATCCAACTTCGTTTCTCAAAAAAAAAGGTGCATATACACACATATGCAAATATACACAAAGACACATGGAAGGGTCTCTACCACAATGTTAAATGTATTTTCAAAAGAAACAACATAAACTTCACCTATACTGCTGTTATCTAAAATGTTTGTTCATATCAGCATTAATAAGGCTATTTACTTATAAAAACAGTCTTTTCATCAGAACTCTAAACACTAATAGTCATTGGAGTCTTTCTGTGTGCCAGGCATGTTTCATGTGTGTGTCCTCACTGAATCCTTAAAATAACCCCATGAAGTAAGACTATTATCACTGAGTTTCACAGATGAGACAACCCATAGTTCTGGATGTCAAGCATGACATCTGGGAACGTGAGGAAACCAGATCACAGACCAAGAGGCACTGCTCTGAAATTTCACAATCTCTGTGTTACACACACAGTCAAAACCTTGTTTCACACAAAATCATCTTTCTAAAGGCAGAACAGGCTTTTTAGTTCAGGAGTTGATATTTGGTATATATGATTATTAGGATGTCTATAATCGGCTTCAAAATATGTCAGCACACGCAGTCTCGTCACGGTGCATGTGTTAGTTCCCTTGATACCCCAGGGAGTCAGGTGCCCTCGTGCAGGCGGCTTTGCACTTCCAGAGTTGGCTATGACCATTCTAATTAACAACCTCACTCTCCAACAGCAGAAGTTTTGATAATCAGCATAAGGAATGTTAAAACCGGAATTTTTACTGGTGAAATCAGTGGCTTGCTAACCAGCATAATGAATGTTAGAAATCGACTCTCATTAACTTAATTAGTGTGACTTAAGATAATAGAGATAAGCTCTAAATTCTAGAGACACACCCATCCTTGCAAAATCAGGCTGTAACACTCTACCCAGCAAGCCCTTTACCAGCCAACTTTATGGATACCACCCAAGCTGCCGTAGGTCTAAACACAAGGGTCCCGGGGCCAGCCACAGGATCCTGAAGAGCATGGCTGCCTGACACTACGTGTAAAATAGCCTCTGAATCTTGCCTTTGGAATGCTGTCAGCTCATGGGAGACTTCAGAGAACAGTTCATGGGATTCGTGGACAGAGCACCCAAAAAGGACAGAGACTTAATACAGCTTACACAACAGATCAACAATTTCATGCCCATTTGCAAATAAATGATTAATGAAATGTCTGTATGTGTTGCAGCTGACCCTCCTTGACCTCAGATTATCATCAATTCCCAATACACACCAAAAGAACAGAACACTTGTCCATACAACTGAGCACACAAATTGGCTTAGGTCAGGAGAGTAGGCGGTTCAGACATGGTTCCCAGGGATCCCCGTCTCCCTGGGAGTGTGTATGTGTGTGTGTGTGTGTGAGAGAGAGAGAGAGAGAGAGAGAGAGAGTGTGTGTGTGTGTGTGTGTGTGTGTATTTATATATATAAATATATATAGTATCTTCCGTCTCAGGGAATTTTCTCCCATATTAAAATGGATTTTTGTTAAGGCTCAAACAAGCACACACCCTAAGGGAGCAGCGTGTTCAGATCTCTTCAGCTACAGCACGTCTAAACCAGACCTTCTTCAAAGGCGAAGTTCAGACTGTGTGACTTGCCTACATTGTTTCAGTGACAAATACTTCGCGTGTGTTTGCACTCCGTCTTCCCCTGCTCCAGCCTCCCAAACAACACAATGAGAATAATGATGGAACTAATAATGGGGCTTTGCCAGCAGAATGGCTGAAATAACAAATTATTTTATCATGCACTGAAAATGTATTCTGCAAACTTAAAAAAAAAAAGGAAGGAAGAGGAACCTCCGTGCAAGGGCCAAATGAATGACAGCCCCGCACTGTCGCGGCATCTGTAGTCGTCTCTGAGTGCTCAGACAACGGGCAACAGAGAATGCTCGTGTGATGGGGTTGGCATCGCTCAGGATGTATCCTTTTTGAAACTTTTAAAATTTTTTCAATTATAATTTATATTTGATATTATTATATATTAGTTTCAGATGTACAGCCCAGTGGCTAGACAATCACATACCCTACCAATTGTGCACCTCAATATTTCTGTTATCCAACCGGCACCACACACAGGCGTTACAACATCACTGACCATCTCCCCCACGCCACAGTTCACGTCCCCATGACCATTTTGTAACGGCCGATCTGCACTTCTCGAGTCCTTCAGCTTTCACACCCAGTCCCCGGACCTCCCTCCCCTCTGGCAGCCCTCAGTCTCTTCTCTGCGTTTAACCCATCGGAGCCTCTCCCAGAAAAGTAAAATGTGGGGTTTGCCAAGAATGACAGAGTTCACCCAAA
Organism: Tonatia bakeri; assembly: GCA_004024845.1. NCBI lineage: Eukaryota > Metazoa > Chordata > Mammalia > Chiroptera > Phyllostomidae > Tonatia > Tonatia bakeri. Next base: position 4,115 of record PVIA01008552.1, on the reverse strand, counting down.
AGTTCTTTTAATTTTGGTTTGGAATTTTTTTTGGGGGGGGGAGAGGGAGAACTAATGAATGTTTTGTTTTGATTTGAAGAGATGAAGGCAAAAACTCCAAAAGACAGTTATACCCAGTGCACCGTAAAGCATGCTTTCTCAATGGGTACGCTATTGAAACGAGGTGACAGTTTGTTCTTGGAACTGCAAAATATCTAACACTTTTTGTGTATAAAGCAAAGACATAATATAGCATATAAACAGGTAATCCGTATACCTATGGTATTAAAATTTCATGAGGCGGTGCGGTTAGGAAAAAAACTGTCTTAAAAGGTTCCTAGTGGGGGGATTGGGTCATAATGGGGGAAAGGTGGAGCAACACTAGCCTAAGGAATGCCTTCCCCAAAGTGGAAGCACCGGAGACACGCCTGCCCCAGGGAATGTCCTGGGGTCAGACTTGACTCTGGTCTGTGTTCCTCCCCTTCCTGCTTCACAGTTGCTGCCTACTCCCCGAGCTGCAGAAATGTGTGTGAAGCCTTTCACGTGTCCCAGACTGCCACTGAACCCTATTTTCCTTCCCGCCTTCCTCCCTGTTTCTTGGTCTGGTTTGAATGTGCTTCCTTATCTCCAGGCGTGTTAAAATGTACATTTGACACCCAATGTGCTACTTGTACATGGTGGCACTTTTTCAACACTTTCCACCCACATTCTGTTGGCCTCTTGGGTCAAAACTGTCCACCAGAACGTGAATGAGGACAGAGAGACAGAGAATATGACAAGTCAAGAGACAGGGGAATGCCTCCAAGGTTGAGGGAAAGCCCCTCAGGGCACACCAAGCAGCGTCAGTGGCCAGAGTGCTGAACATATGTATGTACAGCGCTCCCTCTTCCGTACAGACCTGAGAAAAATACACAGTCAGGGCACCCTCCACTGCTGGCATGGGCAGAGAGAGGTAGCTACCTCGAAAACAAATGTTTAAGCAGTTCCTCAAAAAATGAAGCATAGAATTCTCATATAATCCATCCAAAGAACTGAAAGCAGAGACGTGAACAGATATCTATACACCCGTGTTCACAGCAGCATTATTCACGACAGCCAAAAGTGCCCGTCAAGAGATGAATAGATAAACAAAATGTAGTTATACACACACACACATTAGAATATTATTCAGACTTAAAAAGAAAGGAAATTCTGACACATGCTACGACGTGGATAAACCTTGAAAACATAATCTAAGTGAAGGACGCCAGATACAGAAGGGCAAAAATTGCAGAATTCCACTTAATGAAGTACCTGGGGTAGTCAAATTCATGGAGACAAAAAACAGAATGTGTTTGCCCAGAGCTCGGAGGGAGAAATGGGGAGGTATTACTTAATGGCTACAGAGTTCTGCTTAGGAAAATGCAAACGTTCTGGAGACGGATGGTGGTGAGGGCTGCACACCACTGAATGGATGTAGTGACACTGAACTGTACACTTGGAAGTGAATAAGGTAGTAAATTTTATGCCATGTATATTTTCCCACAATAAAAATCTTAATACATATTTTAATATTAATATTAAAATATTTTCAGAACAAGAAGCACAACAAATCCACAGTCCATGGGAAAGCAGAGAAAGGACATGTCACTATAGCAAAAATGGCAGAAACGCCAGCTAAGCACACGTTCAAACTATGTGGCATTATGGCATTTAGGCCAAGGACAGAGGCTAGGGGCTCTGAACAGGAGGAGGACACTCTAGCCACTCAAAGGCCCTTCCAAGTACCAACAACAGGGCTCCTTACTCCCCTAGTCTGTTCCAAGTTCTCCACGGGTGACCGAGCTCCTTGCTTCTGCGTGCCCCATCCTCACGCACACAGTGTGTCTCCTCACTCCAGCGTGGTCAAGTACTCACATCCTGCCCACACAGCAGTTTAAACGCAGACCCCGTGGATGCGGCAGTGTGGTGTGGTCATCCACAGCACACTCTGGAGTCAGACAAGCTTGGGTTCAACTTCCAGGTTCATTACTCTCTACTTCCGTGACCTTGAGGAAACTGCTTTGCTGCTAGGGACCTCAGTTTCCCTAGGTGTAAACTGGGGACAGCACCTATTCCATTGAATCATTTAGATAAATAAACATGGCCAAGCACAGTGCGTGGTGTCAAGTAAGCTCTTGTTAAGCACTGGCTGTTTTTTAATATCCTTGTCAGTACTGAGCACAGTGATAAACACTAAACACTAAGTGGGCTCAATACATTTTCGCATCAACAGATGTTTATTCATCGCCTGTCACGCTTTCTACCCTGAGCTGGACGTCTCGGGAGTTAAGCTGTCTTGTTCCTACTTGTGTCTCCAGCATGCCACCCAATGCCTAGCTCACAGCTGACATCCAGAGTGTTTGTACAACTGAACTTCTCAGCTGAAAATCTGGTACATGTTCCTATGACTTTGAGGAGCAAAAACAAAACACGACAAAAAATGCAATCATAAAAAGAAAGGATAATAAAGAAGCATGCAAGTAGAATTTTTTTTCGATTCTTAATGACAAAGAGAACACCTCACACAGGAGGTGAGAACCAAAAAGACCCAGAATTATCTTCTGGAGGGCAGGCCCCTTGCAGTACAGGCTTCCCAGAGAGGTGAGTGTTCTAGGATCCCACCTGTGTCAGTGCGCCAGCTGGCACTGCTGTGAGAGGCTGCATTCAGCTTCAGTTAACTTTCTTTGAAGACTTTCAGTGTGTTCGCCCATTTCATGGCGGGTGATTTACAAGTGCAGCTGTCCGCACAGCACTGAGTGTTCAGCAGTTTTTGACCAAAAATAGCATGATCCCCATGCCCCACCCTCCCTATTCACCCGATCTTGCTCTGAGCAACTTTTTTTTGTTTCCCTGATGAAAAATACTCAAAGGGAAATGTTTTGCCAGTGTGGAAGAGGAGAAACAAAAAATGGCAGAAACACTAAAAGGCATCAAAATTGACAAGTACAAAAACTGTTTTGAGCAGTGGGAAAAAAATCTTGATAGGTATACTGCTTCAAATAGAGAATGCTTGGAAGGTGACTGAAGTTTAAACACATAAGAATAAATACACAACTTTATATAAATAAATTTCAGATTTTGGGGGGCCCCCTCCTCATATTTGACCTGTCTTCTTAATATACTGAAAGTTTTCAAATGTTGCTTTCTCACCTGTCTGTGGCAATGCATTAAAATTCCCATTTGTGGACAAATAAGCTGAGGATCAGAGGGGTGAAGAGACTTGTGCTTCGTCACAAGGCAATGGGCTTTCCCAGGCTCTAAGTGCAGAACTGCTTCTATTTCAAGGACCTATCTGCCGACTTGAGTATGAAAGGGAAATCCTCATTCTCCTACCCACATATTTACTTTCCAAGAGGAAAGTGGGGACCAAGTAATATATGAAAGTTAGCATGTGTCAGAAAGGTCCCTGAATTGCAAGTCACCTCTGAGTGGTGAAGGCAGAAGAGGAAGTCAGTGAACAAGCCCCTGAGGCACCGAGACACAAGTGACCTCAGCGTACTGAGGGCCAGCTTTTAATTTACAAACACAGAGATATAAAATCTCTGAGTGTCTAGCTTTGCTGTTTCTGGGAAAAACAGACATCATATCCCACCTTTACCAGCACTAAACAGCCTCAGGGAGAACGTTCTAAAGTGAAAATAAAGTCACCTGAAACTCTCCTGGTGACATCCATAGGAACCACTCACATAGGCTCAGCTGTGCAGGTTTTACCAGGAAATCAGGCTGACGCCAGAACATATCACACCCAGATAAAAGGTAAAGACACTTACGAATGAAAGCTCCTAAAATTGCAAAGCTAACTAATTAAACTAAGTCTCCTAAAAAAAAAATGGAAAAGGCAAAAGCTAGCAGAAAAAATATATATATACACTCTTACTTCTGAGCATAATAAGTGAGAATACAGAGAAATCACTGGGTATCTTCCAAATACCACATGATTTCACCTTTAACAGGAACCTAAACAACAAAACAAAGAAACAAGCAAAATATAGTCAAAGACACTGCATTAGGGGACAGGCAGGAAGTGGCCAGAGGAGAGAGAAGAGGGAATTTCAGGGGAAAAGGGGAAGGGTTTGCAGGAACAAAGTTAAAAGACACATGGATAAAACTAGGGG